>JAAAKG020108544.1:0-15567 GCA_010014905.2 Druon quercuslanigerum | reverse complement strand
AAATGAATATATCAAATATTCGTTAAGAAATTGTTTTAAATAATCGAAAAGATATTTTTTTCTTTAGACTATTTGGTTAAACTTCCTGAAAAACTCTTCTAATTTTCATCTTATAAAGGAAAAGCATATCGCAATTATTATAATTTTCATCTTATTATTACAAGTGACATATCTTTGGGATCTCCTAGAAACATATATTTCAAATATAGTATTTCTATATTAATAATTGCCAAAGTAGAAAATGTTTCTGTTTCATATATTATTCCTCATTAGCTCAAAGGACTCCCCGCTGGCAACGCCGGTCTCAACCATTTATATTTTATTGGATGCTCCGTTTCCTTTCACGCCTGTCAGGGTAATATACCGTTCTCAAATTTTTTTCACCTTTCCAGAAAAGGTGTAGAATTCGTATATTTCTGATACGTCAACAGAACCTTTTTGGCCGGCAGTACATTCCACATTATCCTTACTGTGGCTGTTGCTGAGGAGGTTCATGTGCCGAAGAAATAGGGCGCTGTGGCCTACCAAAAGCTGGATCCAGGGAATGTAGATTGTAGAACGACGATTTTCACATGGTGGACAGTCGACAGGCTTATTTTATGCTCCACTTGAACAACGAGATACTGCCTCTTTTGCTGTACGGTCAATCCATTTTCTGAATGTCAGAGTTGTAAAGGATCTAGTGATTTTGATGGAAGTTGGTGCAACTTTAATGAAATATTGTGTTTCCCTAAAATTTTGTGCACGCGTTGAAAAAAGTGTGCACAGCAGGGCGAAATAAAATAATAAAGTTCAAAATAAATGTAAGAAAGCAATTCCAGCAGTAAATTTGCACAGCATACTTGAATATTCAACTAAAGCATGTAGCTGCCAATTACCAAAACATCAATCTCCTAACTGTTTTGCAGCGGTATTAAGGCAATTATTAATTAGTGCTACCTTAGTGGAAATCAAAATAAGGCAACCCAGCACATCACTGATGTGCTGATTGATCCTTGAATCTTAGCTTGCTAGAGGAATTTAAGCTGTATTGCATATGTCCCTAGTAAAAATATTAGAGAATAAATATTCTCTTCTTTACTGGGACTTGCCTATCTGGACAGAACATCTTCTTGGGCACCGGTCAGATTACGCGTCCTCTGGTGGAACAAATGTGTTAAGAATTTTAGGATTGTTGACATAAGCGTTCCTGAAAATAATAACGGTCAGCTCCGATACAGTAAAAAGATCCAGAAATACATTTTTACACAATACTGCGTATATGGATTGGCGTTTGCGGATGATCGAGTTGTTACGGAACAGTCAGTCGATGACTTTCAGACAATTTTAATCAGATTAGATACGAGAATCAAGATTATGTGTTTTAAAATATACGTAAATAAAAGAGAAATTATTTTCTTTGAAAGCAGGAGTGTGAGAAAAATATGGATGTATCTTGGATGTTTATTTACTCCTGACGGAACTTGGACGCATCAGACAAAAAAGGATAGGAGCACAGTGAACTTTTTAAATAAATTAAAAAAGAATTAAATTGACTTTTATCTAAAGTAATTAAGCATAAGAATTTGTTGGACATAATAATTTGTTTAATTTAAGCATATTTCCAAGGTGCACCACCAGGAGGTACAATATCTTATGTTATGAGTATTCATGGGAATAGAAAAGAATTCGAATCAACACACAGCACATTCATTAAAGATGAAATGTTAAATAATTTTGTCCATAAATTAAATTTTAATAGCCCGCAATGTGTATATTATATTCATTTTCATTACATGGAATGTAATATTTTTATAAATAAGTTAAAATTTTAAACGAGACGGAATACGTAAAATATTTGAATTTATTTATATAAAGATTACTTGTTCAATATTGAGAATCATTCCTAACGATGCATGATGAAACATCATCTCCAGGTATAAGAGAAAACACGTGCATTATTAAAGATTATTTTACCTTGAGAATTTTTAATAATATTTTGACTGAATTATATGGTAGAGTTTTATTTGAGCACATTTTTTATTGCGTCCATCCTAAACGTATGACCCCTTGCCTAGACTTTTAAACAAATATTATCTTTGAGATCATAAGCACAATTGTCTTCCAATCTATTTTATTAAAAAAATCAATACAATTTTACAAATAAAATAAACAAAATTCTGTTCACGCATATAAAATCATAATTTTACGAACGAAAAGATTAATTAATTGAGAACACGATATCTGAATTTAGAATAAACCCCACTGTTACAAAAATATAATAATGCTCTTAATGTCTTTGCGATTTTTAAATCGCTGCAATAATAACGAAAACTGAATAAATCGACACCAGAGGTGGCGGGACAGTTTCAGGCCAGGTACTGAATTTCCAAGCGTTGAGAAGGGCGGGTGGTAGAAAGGGTGGGAACGTAGTGGGTAGTGCATTTTAAAAAACTTAAATTTCAATTTGATTATTGAACTTCGTTTTTCAAATGTACATATAAAACCTATTTACATAACAGTCGTTCAGCAGTTGATACTTCAGCAGGCCTGCAAAGTCACACATGACCTATGACCGGAGTACATATTTGAATGTAACATTTTCTACTCTTTCGATTGTCGATTTCAAAAATAGGGTTTCCCATTTAAAAACACAACGTTTTTGGACTACCAGTATAATATTTTCCTATATAATAAAAAATCCCCCCACAGCCACCATTTAAGGACTTCTAAAGAGGTCCTCCCGAGAAGAATGTCAGAACCTTATCTGCTTTTATCAAACCTTTCTCACATTTTCTATTTTGCAAAATGTAATAAAATGTAAATATCTTATAAGGACAAGCTTGACGTGTATAATACCACAGATAACGACTGTAGTATACATTACATAATCCTATGAAGCAGAAGAATATTCATCACAATTAGGTACAGTAACATTATCGCATTAATCAGTTTTTCCTTTAAATGACAAAGATGAACACGTTTTACGCTCTTGCCTTGTACATGGCGGTTATGCTTATTTCTGTTGGTGAATACAATAATATATAATATATCTATACGTTTTAAAATATCTTTAAGCTTTTCTGCAAATAACAATTTGATTTAATCCGCATCCAATCTTACTTGTTTTTATTTCTGAAACACTGTCCAAGTTGATTCGAAATGAGTGCGACTTTATTCTGAATGTATTACCGGGTTTTTTGAAATAGCTGCATGTTAAAAAAACTTAATTCAAGAAGTTTTTACATTTTTACGGAATGTGTACTAATTTTAGAGGCAGTAAGTAGTTTGAGTTAACATGCACGGAAAAAATGCATTCAATACCTATTACAATAAATTTAGTTGAGATTAGGTCAGAGTGGCATTCTACGTGAATATAATGTTTCATATTGCAATAGAAACAAAACAGCATGGTCATTTTTTTAATCTTGCAATGCACTACAGGCAATATAGACCCAAATTTTAGTGAAAAACAAAGTATGGAGTACATGAAAAATAAACTAAACCGTAAATATTAATACAAATTATATTACAGAAGGATTCACAAACTAAAACATTTTTAATTATTTCCTAATATAAAGTTGGCTTTTGTATATTTGTTATGGATGAATCTTGAAAAATCACAAAATGACTGAAATAGCTGGAAAAGGTAACATTTAGCTATATCTATATAGTCTGTATCTAGGGGCAATTCATAATTCTGACACTGTTACTCGTATCTTTTTTGTATTGAGACTGTTCATTTTTTATTTTGAGTATCTTCGAGTGTTGACAGTGATCCCAACTTTGGCATGTTCAGCTACTGCGCTTGCCCGGCGCAGCGACTCCCATTGGTCGCCGTTGGTGCGTGATTCAAACCGGGTATAATTAACAGTTATTGAAATTACAATAGATCATTATTGTGAATTGTACATAATAAAATAAATCATGTAATTTGTGATGTACGATTAGAAAAATACCAATGCGTATATTTTGTAAATAATCGCACAGTTTCTTTAAGTTCAACAGATGAATTTATATTTCATTAACGAAGCTTTTTGATGGATAAAAATGTTTCTCTTTGTGAACTGTGTCTATACAGAAAATTTGGTAAGAATAGCAGAATTTTTTTGGTACTAGTAGACACTAGTTCTATTTTTACATTCTCATCAGAGGAGGTACTAGATTTCTGTAATATTACAGAAATCTAATACCTCGACCACCCCAATTTTCGTCTAATGTCCCCGTTTGGAGACCCCCTGAATACGAAAAACAGGTTGCTACGAATATATCTGGCTGTATGCCTGTATGTATATCTGTATGTATGTTTGTATATGAGCAAGAAAACTTGTGAAGAAAATTATTCTATTAGATTGGCCTTTGGTATGTTCTTTAAGTATCCTAAACTAAAGATCAAGTTCGTTAGTTAGCCATTTTGGATAAAAATTCAACAAGGGAGCACGCTTTGAACATGTTTGAGACCACTTTTTTTCAAAACTCGAAAATTCTCTGTAGGGATATTTATAGTATTCAAAATTTCAAAGAATTTACTCTGATGAGATTTTTTATAAAAACAAAAATTACCAGAGATATAGGATTTACAAAATTCCAAATGACACACGAAAATTAATATTAAAGCCAAATAACGCACGGTAAGAAAAACGTCAAAGCAAGAAAAATGTTGCATTTTAAATGCCCTACAAGATTATCATAACAACTTTTTGAATTTTTATGAAAAATAAAAAAGTCAAATTTTGGTAGCATAAAAAATAATTAAAAATCCAACAATTACATTTTTCGGTCAAACTATGCAAATACAGTAAATAATGAGTAGACAAAAATTGTGCATTTGAAAAATATCTACAAATTTGTAATGAATGACTTTTTGACAAAATGCGAAGTTTTTGATTAAATCGTGAAAAACATCATTACCAGGCAAAAAAATCTGCCCGCTGCATGGGGACATTCTCATCACAACTTTTGTCTTTTAATTTCCTTTTCGTCTCGTGTGTAGGGTTTCAAAAAATTATTTTTCAAATGTTTTTAATTCTATGTTTTACGAATAAAACCAAAAATAGAACTATCAAACAATTATTCATGACAAATTAATTTATTCTTACATTCTCATCAGAAAAGGCATTAGATTGCTGCAAAATTTGTTACCTCTAATTTTTGACAAATCTCCATGTTTCGAAACCCCCTGAATCCGAATAACAGTTTTTTACGAAAGTGTCTGCCTGTATTTCTAATGTTTTGGCTGTATTTATGTGTGTATGTATGTATTTACGTCTGTTTTACTGTATGCACAATAACTATTAAAAAAATTATTCTGTAAGATTGGTCTTTGGTACACTCTTTTAGTGTTCTAACAAAAGGACAACTTCGTTGGCCTGCCATTTTTTAAAACAATCCAAAAAATACACGAAAATGAACATTTTAAGCCAAATAACGCACGATATGAAAAATGTCAAGAGAAGAGAAATGTTGCTTTTTCAGTGCCCCACAAGATTATCATAACGACTTCTTGAATTTTCTTGAAAAATCGAAAATTCATATTTTGACAGCATAAGAAATGGAAAATCGAAAAAGTACATGTTCTCATATAAGGAGGGCCGGGAATGTGAAAATAAGACTATATCAACTCCTATCTAACAACGCTGCTAAACTTTCCCTCCCTTGTTAATCGAAGTTTCGTTGGATTGTTGTAATTAGATTTTTGACCCTAGATGCTTGGAGAGACTCTTTATGTAAATTATTAAGAGATAATGCAATAGGGCACCAAAACTGCGTTATAGATTACGATGCGGTAAAATATCAATTGACAAAGTCTGGGTCACTGAGGTTAGGGATATAATTTAAATGCCAATGCATGTTATGAATTGTAATAACATACATTTATGGACATTTTATGCAATCTGAGGGACTAGCTAGAGTGCGAAACACGAGATACGTGATGAGAATGTGTGCGTTAAAGCCGAAGGAGCTTTAACAAAAGAGAATTCACAATCACCAAATTACTGATATCGATGCTTTGACCTTTAGTTTTAAAAAGTCTGTGTGCAAGTGTGGGGAATATACAAAGACCGAGCGCTTAGCAAGAGGTAAATACATAATCGAGCGTGAACCGCGAGATAAATATAATATCGAGCGCGAACCGCGAGAACAAACATTCGCGCGCCCTGGGCACTCTCAAACTTGCGAGCGCATGCACAGAACGCCATGAGAATGTGCCCGCGAAGCAGAGGGCTGACTGATAGTCGCTATTTGGGCCGTAGGTCAATCCCGTACAGATTCCAAACTAGATGGCTGCCCAGGAGACACGTGGGCGCACGGAGCCAGCAAGCACATGTTAGTTAGGGAATTTAACCCTTCCATAATTATTTGTTAAAACATAATTAATTTCAAACTAGCTTATGTAGCTAGAAAATCAACGCAACAACTCTGCAGAAATATGAATTCAACATGTGATTTTACGTTAAATTAAATCAATTACAGATTAACGATTTCTTAGTTAGGGAAAAGATGCTGGTGAGCCGGAAAGTATCCGAGACTCCCCCTGTAAAGTTTCGCATATTTATATATTTGCATTAAAAGGACTGAAAGGAAAAAAAGGCATCGAATAACCCTGGAAGCATTAAATAGATGCGAAGAACGAGAGTCCTAGTTTGCAGGGAGCATTTTAAAATTTGAAGATTCAGTTACTTACTCCGCAATTTCTTTTTTTTATATAAATGTTCTGTAATCCGAACAGAGAGTCAGCCGTCAAAATTTTATGCCACGAGCTCAAGTCAAATCACGACATCCATTCACGACGATGCAGAGTGATAGAAGAGAACCTAACGCTCTCGCTGTCTCTTTCCGGCAGGTCAAACCAACGACCGCGCTGACTAGAAAAAGAAGACTAGGCCCCATGATAGCTGTATCTCTGTCCTTCCCATGGATCATACCACCAACCACCTACGACAAAATGGAGTGAGAGGGGGATTCTCACCGTAGCTTCTGTCTTCTTCTGGCGCAGAACCACAAGGACTTTGGTCCTCAGACAGTAAGAGAGATGTAACTCTGTATCGCTCCTACCTTTTCTAGCATATGGACTTAAAGGTCGATTCTCCACGAAAACCATCTCTAGCCCCAGTGATTTCAACGCGACCTTAGCTAACGACACAGGGCCACCTAATACCTTTTATTATTCTGTAGCTAGCACTAAGGAAGGGACTTCCGGTAGCCATATTGAAAATGGTTTTCCAGTGAATATGTGTTCGGTGTGTGTATTTTTAAATTGACACATGGCGTTACGTAACCCAAAAATACACAGGAAAAGCTACTGCGCATGCTAAAGATATCCGCATTCTGAGACCACTTGATGTGTCTGCGTCTGGCGTGCAAAAACTGTGCTGCCTTTCGTCAACGGGGAGAGAGAAGAAAGCACACACCTTGCGGGAAGCTCTACGTTGCATGATAGCTTATCTAGACTGTCACTGTTGTTCTTCGCTTTGATACATAAGGTATAATATATATTTAAAAAATTATGGATATCTCTAAGGCAGAATGCGTGTCAACGAGGGAGGTATTAGTTCTTTGCATTTTCGGTAAATCGTTTAGGCAAAATTTCAAGGGGACAATGATTATTCATTCAAAAGGTTGAAATCTGGACGAATTAATTTGCTCCTGTGAGTGCTCTCTGTGCGGGTTTTAGTGACTATGTAAAAGAAAGGCCGTAAATCTCTGGTAATATGTCGGACTTTGCTTGTGTCTTTGTCATGTTTTATGTCCTCTTGCGGTAGTTTCGTGACCTTAAGAGAAAGTTAGATCAAACTAGGCTTTTCTTAGACTCAGGCACGGTTTCCGAAATTTAGGAAAAATGTGTTTTTCTTTGTTTTACCGCGAGATATAATACAGTGTATGACACAGAGTTGACCGTGTGTAAGTAAAATGGTGAGATTGGGTCCCGTTTGAACCAGTACTTTTCTAAAAATTGTCAGGTTAAAATGAAGTGTTTATATAGGTTTTGCTACGATTCGAGTCTTTCGGTAAAAGAAAAACTTTTCTTTCTGTTTCTTTTTCGAACATTATGATGACTTATATGTATAATCGACCTGAGGAGGTGTTCCATGTGTATTTGATAAACTGTCTTCAACCTCGTCTCTTTTAATAAAACTTATTATTATTTCGAAATTTTGGCCTCTAATTTATTTGTGGTTAGGCGATCCCCTCCCCTTCTGATTTTTTTATAGTCTCATAAATTAAGTTGAAAAATGAGTTTGGAACAGTAAGATTCTTTTTTCTAATGTGTCATTAGGAAGATTATTGTGAATTGCCCATTTAGTTCGCTAGTGGCTGACGCTCTAGATCATTAGAGCAGTAAACCCTTTATTTAGACTCTTCGATACCGATATGAAAAATGAGCCATAATCCGGGTATAATTCCGATGCCGATTTATTTATTATCTCATAGAGGTATAGTAAAATTCAATTATAAGATCAATTTTAATAATAATACCTTATCGACGTAAATACACTGAAACTGTCACCGTGCAGATTGGCGTTTGCAGATGATCAAGTTGTTACGATACAATCAGTCGATGATTTACAGATACTGTTGAGCAGATTGGATACTAGAATCAAGATTAAATGTCTTAAGATACACGTAAATAAAAGAGAAATTATTCTGTTTGAAAGCAGGAATATGAAAAAAATATGTAATATGCCTTAAACGAAGTGAGGATAGAACAAGTTGATAATTTCGTGTATCTTGGATGTTTATTTACTCCTGACGGGAAGATAGATGCTGAGATATCCAGACATATAAATGAGAGAAAAAGATAATCGGAAGTGTAGGAACCATGAGTAGAAGTGAAAGTGTGACTTGGACGCCTCAAACAAAAGAAAAGAACACAGTCACCTTTTTAAATGAATTAAAAAAGAATTAAATTAACTTTTAGCTAAATTGATTAAGCATCCGAATTTGTTGGACATATTATTTTATTTTATTTATTCATGTTTCCAAGGTGCACCACTAGAAGGCACAATATCCTGTGTTATGAGTAATCATGGGAATAGAAAAGACTTCGAATCAATACACAGCGCATTCATTAAAGATGAAATCTTAATTAATTTTTTCCATAAATTAAATTTTAATAACCCGCAATATGTATTTTTTATTCATTTTCGTTACATGGAATGTAATATTTTTATAAATAAGTTTAAATTTTAAACGAGATGGAAGACGTACAATATTTTAATTTATTTATATAAAGATTACTTGTTTAATATTGAGAATTATTCCTAGCGATGCACAGTTTTATGGTAGCACATTTTTTATTGCGTTAATCCTAAACGTACGAGCCAATGCCTAGACTTTCAAACAAATATTGTCTCTGAGATCATGAACACAACTGTCTCTCTATCTACATTATTAAAAAAATAAGTGTTATCATCAAACTAAACTTTATAAATAAAATGAACTAAATTCTCTTCACGCATATGCCATCAAAATTTTACTAACGAAAAGATGAATTAATTGAGAACACGATATCTGAATTTAGAATAAATCTTACTATTACAAAAATATAATAATGCTCTTACTCTCTTTACGATTTATAAATCGCTGCAATAATAACGAAAACTGGTTAAATCGATGTAAGAGGCGGCGGAACAGTTCCAGGCCATGTCCTGAATTTCCAAGGTTTGACAAAGGCGGATGTTAGAAGGGGTGGGGACGTGGTAGCTAGTGCATTTTAAAAAACTGAAATTTCAGTTTGATTATTGAACTTCGTTTTTCAAATGTACATATGAAACTTATTTACATAGTAGTCGTTATGCAGTTGAAAATTGAAAACGAGTCAACAAATTTGTTAAAGACCTCATGTGTTAGTATTCATTATATCGCAAAAAAATGAATGGTCAACACATACAATGCAAAGTCACACCTGACCTATAACCGGATCACATATTTGAATGTAATATGTTCCGCTCTTTCGATTGCCGATGTCAGAAATAGGGGTACCCATATAAAAACACAAAGTTTTTGGACTACCTATATAATTTTTTCCTAAATAATAAAAAATCTCCCCACAGCCGCCGTTTAAGAACTTCTAAGGAGGTCCTCCAGAGATGAATGTCAGAACCTTGTCTGCTTTTATCAAACCTTTCTCATATTTTTTATTTTGCAAAATGTAATGAAATGTAAATATCATAGAAGGACAAGTTAGACGTGTATAATACCACAGATAACGACTGTAGTATACATTACATAATCCTATGAAGCAGGAGAATATTCATCACAATTAGGTACAGTAACATTATCGCATTAATCAGTTTTTCCTGTAAATGGCAACGATGAACACGTTTTATACTCTTGCCTTTTTCATGGCGATTATGCTTAATTCTATTGGTGAATACAATAATATATAATGTATCTATACGTTTTAAAATATCTTGAAGCTTTCCTGCAAATAACAATTTGACTGATTTAATCCGCATCCAATCTTACTTGTTTTTATTTCTAAAACACTATCCAAGTTGATTCGAAATGAGTACGAATTTATTCTGAATGTATTGCCGGGTTTTTTAAATAGCTGCATGTCATACAAAATTTAATTTAATAAGTTTTTATATTTTTACGGAATTTGTACGAATTGTAGAGGCAGAAAGTAGTTTGAGTTAACGTTAGTTAAGAGTCGGTCAGAGTGGCATTTTACGTGAATATAATGTTTCATATTGCAATAGAAACAAAACAGCATGATCATTTTTTTAATCTTGCAATACACTACAGGCAACATAGACCCGAATTTTAGTGTAAAATAATCGTTTGCCTCATATTGGCTGGAATTTTATTCTAAAGGTAGCGAGAATTAAGATTCCAGCGCCATCTACTAATGAATTTTCGGGGGTCGGCCTTTTTACTAAGTGTTGTAAAATAATTTGTTAAGCGAAATATTTATAATCAAGCACAAGGTTTTATTTATGTTGTTTTTTTTTTTACCAATTCTGCACTCTACTCTACTTTTTCACATTTATTTCGATTGGAACAACTGACAAAAGTCCCGTAATAGATGACGTAACAATTGTTTTTTGAATCTTGGTGAAACTTTAGTCGAAATACGTTGATTTTTTATCAGCTTCAAAATGCAGCTACAACGCATTTTATCGTCTGTTTTTTCTTCGATTACGTACAAGGATACGAGAATGTACTTTGGAAAAATTAATTCCTTGATTTCTTTTTACAGAATTAAGTTTACAGTCCAGCTTGAACCCTGATCATAATCTTGGGCCTGATACTCCCCGCCCTCGTTCTTGCCGAATTCCTTATTCATTTCGCAGAGATAATTCTTCTGACAGATGTGTTTCAGAAAATCCTCCTCTTCGTGTTAGGGCCAGGTCTCCTCCTCCATGGACTCTATCTTCTAACGTACTTGGATATGGAATGGGACAACTTGGACTTATTCGGCTTATTCCTAAAACAAATCCTTACCGGAGGTTCGAATTTCGAAGATACGTTTTTCCTGTAAATAATGTAATTCAAAGGAAATTAGCACGTGGACTCTACGCGCCCCTGCCATCCAGAGAACAAATTGTATTATCAACATTCAATGGGGAATTTTTTGCGACATTGCAGCATACTGGGCATCTGTCTGGCATATATAATATGGGCAGGTATCGAGTGAAATTACGCAATGACACGGTTGTCCGTATGACCCCAGATGAAATTAAGGAAAGTCCAGTAGGCCACTGGTATCCAATCTTACGGAATTTTAATGTAGTGGTTGTAAATCACGATTCTCTACAGCTACAATAATAATTAACTTTATAAGATTGTAAAACTACAATATCATATTATTTGTGATTCGAAACTTTAAAAGTAACGTGTAATTATATTAGGAGTTCCATTTATTATTGTATTATTGTTTAACGGCTTTATTTTGTCGTCAATGTATCAGCCAGTCTGTTTGAGTAGGAGAAAACGAAAAGGTGCTTTTCATTCCTTATTAAAGTATTTTAGTAGAGGATAGTATATTGTGTATCAAGCTTTTTTCTTCTTCTTCGTCCTACAGATATTCCACTAGAGTCGGCCATATTAGAAATGTAATGAAAATCGATATGTGTAAAAGCATGGTAAAAACAGTTATATTTGAGTTATTGAAAATTAATATACAACTTCATAATTAAAAAGAATCTGCGTTTTTATTTCGATCTGATTGATCATGCAATTATTGCAAAAGATGAAAGCGTAGTGTCTAAGATTTCCTGAACTAAAATCAGACAAATATATACTGATATTCTACACAAAAATTTGGTTCATATGTACGTCTACAAAGTGCGAGAATTTTATGTTCCAGTGCATACAGTGAGGGGTTCCGAAAATGTTTGGTTATGTCATTATATTGATTTGTTTTGATTAATAAATTACAAAGATTGCTTTAAAAATGCTAAAAAATTGGAAAACAATCCCATTTTTAGAAGAAATAAAATTCTAATTTTATTAACTTTGAGCTTTTGTTTGTCTTCTGTTCACATGTTAATGATTACGAAAACTGGCAAAATCTACACATATTATGAGGAAAAACTGCCAAAAAAATCATTATGTAAGGAATGAATAATTATGCCAGGAGTCAGTGTGAGTATATTTGTTGTTGTAAAATTTTTAACACCATTACTGATCGTGAGGTGGTCACTCTGAGCAGACATATTAATTTCAAAAATGCAGTATTTTACATTTTAGCAGGGCCAAGTTGTGCACATAATAATGCACAATAGATGAATAGTAGATTATGTACCTAGACAGTAAATTGTACAGCTTAAATGTACCCCTATGCTGAAGTTTGGGGCGAAGTTTTAAGTCCAAGATCCGCTTCGTAGTTTAACGTCATTTTTAAATAAATTCTTCTCGGCGCTTATGCTGCCTATTTCAGATAAAAGTAAAATGCCTAGCAGGCTCTTTTTGGAAGAAATCAAGTTTCATATTTCAATATACAAAATAATTAATAACAATAAAGCTAGAAACATCATTTTATTATTTTTTATCGTCGCTTTTAATATGATTATTATATTTAGAAATTAAAAGAATGAAGAAAAATGCAGCAGCCTAGAATAAAAATCTTAGGAAATTGTAGTTGGGTTAAAAAATGTCATCTTCAGTTTCTCCTTTAATTTGAATTGTAGTTAGCTGCATTTTTTAATTTTAGTAGAGAACTTATGCTAGAAGCGATAATAATAAATATACATTAAAGCCAAAAATAAATATTGTTTAATGTACCTACTGTTGTATTAAAATAGCTATTTATGAATAATGTTATTACACTATTCGCAATTGCCTGATTTACCAAACAATTTTTAAATTTAACACTAAATTTATTGCAATAGTTGCGTGGGAATTTCTCACTTTCAGACCTGCGTAGCAGATGCGAAGTACCCGATTTGTACGCTAAAAAGAAGATGTTGCGAAATGAGCATCGCCGGTTAAACTACACAGTAAAAGAAAGGACCAATATTGTTGCAGAGCATTTTGCTCCAACGTTTATTTGACTCTCAAGATTATAATGATATTTCCATTCGGATCAATTTGATCTTATTTTAGGTTTCATTTGTCAGGCTAAACAAAATGGCCGCCAATTCTTGGCGCCAGTATCATAAGGACATAATCTAAAGATTGAATCGAACCGCACGCAAGTGGCAACTAGATTTAATAGGTGTTATTTTCTGATTTCATATGAGCTAATATACTCTAAGAACGTCAGGCATCTTACTTTGGCTTCCTATCTCAAAATTCGATCATTCACTATGGCCGATCAAAATGCTTTTGAATCCGGTATCATTTTTGTTGCATATGGAAATGATATTGATTTCGGTACCACTTTGAACACTTCTTTTACTGGTTAAGGCTAATGTAGGTATGAAAATGCGCGCTTTAGCTCAGGATTTTGACGTACTTCTACCCTGTAAATCCTGTAAAGTAAATCTGCCAGCTTCCGCACATAGCAGATCGCTAAATATAAAACAGCATTTGTAACTAAGTGGAGCTGGGCGTTATAGGCGGCTGCACCTTGTTCAAATATCTACAATTTTCGATTTACTATAATTTTAAGAATTACGCATTCTTAAGTTTGTATTTTACATGGGTTTTCGCACTCTCGTTCAAATCATGCTTTGTTTCACATTTTTGGATTGCTCGCGCAAGATCGTACTTTGCCAAAAACTGCGCACATATATGCATTGCAACATATGTTAAAGCCATCATTTTTTTCGAGGTAGCCTTTAAAATAAGGCTTATTTTTATACTCTACTATGTCTGTGAGTTATTTTTTTTAAGAAACACTCAGTGTCAGCCTTAGCCACTTTGACGCCATTGGGCAATGAGGAAGGAGGCGAAGGGGCGCTTATACAGAAAGTCAGGTTCGAGCGCCCCTGTTTACCGACAACTTTCGTAGAGCCCTCTGAAGCACCTTACCTCGCCCTCCGCCCTCAAAGGCCGGTATAGAAAATATTAAAAAAGAAACAAATCAACCAAAATCAGTGAAATATGAAACAAAATGCTGTTGTTAATGCGCATCTGCCGCTGCGCTACATTCAACTGTTTTCGCCATCCACATGTTATTCGCGTTTGTTGTCGATGCTTCTAGTTATTCTCTATTCTTCTTTCAAGTTTCTAGCTGATTTGTAGCGACTGCAATATTTTTGCACAGGTACCTCATAGGCTTTAGTGCCAACACTTTTTTTTGAATCCTTATTATTTAAAAGTTCTGTTCATTAATATCAGATTATCTTTCTTGTTTTATATTTTAGTTCCTTATTACTTTTCTTTCGTTTTTTTTTCTTTATCGGGAAAAAAGTTTTGGTGAAATAATTTCTTGCAAATTAAGTTTAAAGTATCACTTATTATACCGAAAAAACAGTGTTCTTGTTGCTGCAATTTTTTAAAACCAACGAGTCATCTATAAGTAATTCAGGTAGAATGGGCATTAGATGTCCTCAAAGCTGCTTTTAATAGCGCATTAACCATTCAGTCAAAGGTTTGCGTATGTTTGCGTAAGTTTGCGTATTTTGCGTATATAGCTGTTGACACTTTTCAAATCAAAGTGTCAAAAAATTATTTATCACATATTTTAAAACGAGGTAGTATTCAGAATTCTAAAAACATAGAATCGTCCAGTGAAGATTGAACTTCAGATTATGACTGTATAAAAATGAAAACTTCCAATATGAAGATGTATGATTTTCCAATTCGGGTGCTTTATCTGTCATCATAAGAATAATCGTATCAGAACCAAACTTTTTGCTAGATTAAGGTCTTTGTCGACACTGGTATTTTGATTGCTGCAAAAGCGAGATTTTGCGCTTCTCTTTTGGGTGATGATGGTTTTCTTAAGAAAGAGGCTTTTGTGTTTATTCAAGGCAACTTTGATTTTACTTACACGGAGAGAAAAAACACGGCATTATACCATGCAACCCCGCTTGGTATTATACCATCCAACAGTCTTGGTATAATACCATGCATTTGGTGGGTTTTAAACCAGGGAACTCTGCATGGTATAGAACCAGGCGATGCATGGTATAATCCAGTGCATCCTTTGCATTCGATGTGTTTAGGCCACGCCCACTAGAGTCAGCGATT
>JAAAKG020108533.1:0-15567 GCA_010014905.2 Druon quercuslanigerum | reverse complement strand
GATACAATAGGAAATAATTTTCCTTTTTCTTTTACGATGGGATTCTGTCCTGACCGGTCGAGAAGGATCCAGTGGTTCTAAATTTGTTACATTACAACATGGTCAGGACTTATTTATTATCCGGAAAATCAAGGCTACAAATATGCAGGGTTTATGCAATATCCGGCCAATGGAGCCAAAACATTAGCTCTACATATTTAATATCCGGCTAATGAAGCCAATACATGAGCAGAACTTATTTAATATTCAGCCAACGAACACAAGACATGAGCAGGACTTATTTAATACTCGTCTAATGAAGGTACCCCTTTTCAGGAGTTATTCAATATACAGTCAATACAGGCACGATATGAGCAGGACTTATTTAATACCAGGCTAACGAAGGCTACACATAAGCAGGACCTAATCAATACAAGGCCAATAAAGGCAAGGGATATGCAGGACTTAGTCAATATCCAGCCAATGAAGGCAAGAAGTAATCAGTTCTTAGCCAATATCAAGCCGTTGAAAGCAATACATGAACAGGACTTATTTAATATTCAGACAATGAATGCAAGACGTGAGTAAGACTTATTTTATTTCTGACCCTTGAGAGGAAAACATGTGCAGGACTTATGAAATATGCAGCCAATGAAGTCAATACATGAGCAGGACATATTTAATATCCTGCCAATGAAGGCAAGACCTTTGCAGAACTTAGTCAATATCCGGCTAGGAGCATGATTTATTTAATATCAAGCCAATGAAGGCAATACATAAGCAGCACTTATTTTATATCCAGCCAATGAGAGCAAGGATGAACAGGACTTATTTAATATCCAGCAAATGTAGGCAAGACCTGAGCAGGACTTATTCCATTTCCAATCAATGATGGAAAGATATGTGTAGGACTTATGTAATATCCGGCTAATGAAGGCTAAACATGAGCAGGACATTATTAATATCCTGCCAATGAAGGCAAGATTTGAGCAGCACTTATTTATTATCCAGCCAATGTAGGCAAGACATGTGCAGGACTTAGGCAATATCCGGGCAATAAGGGCAATACATGAGCACTAGTTATTTAATATCCACCCAATAAACGCAGATCATAAGTATGATTTATTTAATAGCCGGTCAATGAAGGCAAGTCATGTGCAGTACTAAATTAATATCCGGCCAATAAAGACGTTACATGAGCAGCACTTTTTTAATATCCAGCCAATGAAGGCCAGACATGAGCAGCACTTATTTATTATCCAACCAATGAAGGCAAGAGATGACATGACTTTTTAAATAGCCCTCAGATGACGGCAAGGCATGTGCAGAACTTATCCAATATGCATCAAATAAAGGCAAGACGCATGCCTTATTTAATATCCGGTCAATGGAGGCAAGACAGGTGCAGTACTAAATCAATGTCCGACCAATGAAGGCGTTACAAGAGCAGCACTTATTTAATATCCGGCCAATGAAGGCCAGACATGAGCAGCACTTATTTATTATCTATAGTTCTATAGTTATATAGTTCTATAGTTCTATAGTTCAATATGTATAAAATAAAGGCAAGACGCATGCCTTATTTAATATCCCGCCAATGAAGGCACGATATCAGCAGGACTTATTTAATATTCGGTCAATGAAGGCAAGAACTGTGCAGGACTTAGTCCATATCCGGCCATTAGTATAATTTATTTAATATCAAGCCAATAAAGGCAAGATATGAGCAGAACTTATTTAATATCCAGCCAATGAAAGCAAATATGATCAGGACTTATTTAATATCCAGTCAATGTAGACAAGACCTGAGCATGACTTATTTTATTTCCCACCAATGAGGGCAAGATATGTGCAGGACTTACGCAATATGCGGCCAATGAAGGCAATACATGGACAGGACTTATTTAATATTCAGCCAATCAAGGTAAGACATGGACAGGACTTATTTAATATCCGGCCAATGATGGCAGGGCATGAACAGGACATATGTAATATCCTCCTAATGAAGGCAGCCAATGTTTAGGACTTAGTCAACACTTGGCCATTGAACGCAAGACATATGCAGGACATAGTCCTTATCCAGCTAATGAATGCAAGTCATGAGCTGGACTTAGTCAATATCCGGCCAATGACGGCGATACTTGAGCAGCGCTTAATTATTGTCCAGGCAATAGGGACAAGAAATATGCAGGACTTAGTCAATAGATCTCCAATGGTGGCAAGATATGAGCAGGACATACGCAATATTTGGCCAATGAAGGCAATACATAAGCAGGACTTATTTAATATACAGCCAATCAAGGTAAGACATGTACAGGACTTATTTAATATCCAGCCAATGATGGCAGGGCATGAACAGGACATATGTAATATCCTCCTAATGAAGGCAGCCAATGTTTAGGACTTAGTCAACACTTGGCCAATTAAGGCAAGACATATGCAGGACTTAGTCCTTATCCAGCTAATGAATGCAAGTCATGAGCTGGACTTAGTCAATATCCGGCCAATGACGGCGATACATGAGCAGCACTTAATTATTGTCCAGGCAATAAGGACAAGAAATATGCAGGACTTAGTTAATAGCTCTCCAATGGTGGCAAGATATGTGCAGGACATATGCAATATCCGGCCAATAAAGGCATTACATAAGCAGGACTTAATCAATACAAAACCAAAAATGGCAATACGTATGCAGTATTTATTCAATATCCAGCCATTGAAGGCAATACATGATCAGGACTTATTTAATACCCGTCGACATTTGGAGAAGAATGTAAAAATGCACGTCAATATTATAAAAAATGATTCACTTTAGCAATGTCTCAAGAAATGGGTGTATAGATTATTTTCCCCGGTACTGTATAAGAAAACATATTGACGTAATTCATGTCTTGAAGAGCAGTTTGATGCGAGATATCAAACAAATCATCAAGCAGAGTCAGCTTGCATTTCACGAGTTCATGAAATCTGATGATGTCTTTTTATCTAAAATCACTCAAAATTTTAAATTCCATGCATTCGCTCAATTATTATTTTAAAAACCTGAACAAATACGCGGGAGTTTATGCACGATATCTGTATTTTGAATGGCCTAGATATATACAGGGTGTCCCGCGTGTACTGGACTGCTTGGTTGAGACGGCACGTGCACGCCACACATGCTCACACGTCCATACAACTTGTGCCTTCTTCTGTGACCAGAATAAGCATCGGATCGAAAAAATTTTCGGGACTTTTTTGCTTATTTTTTGTGCACACCTCCCCCACAAAATTAACTACAGTACTCGCGGGACACCTTGTATATATATATATATATATATATATATATATATATATATATATATAATAACAAGCGGTTTCTAGTCACTGTTAACTTTAATAACAATATCTAAATGTTTAAATAAATTTGAGTACTAAATGGTGTTGCGCATGAAGAAAGAATGAGGGATACGTCAAAATCAGGCCTGAAGCAATTCTTTGGATTGATCTGAGTCGTAGCTTCATTTAATTTCCTATATGCTTTAAAATCTATCTCTTATAATTTAATGTCTTGTCCGTAGGTCTTATCGCAACTAGTTGCTAAACAAAATGGATTCTTATTCTAAATACTAAGCCGTACCTACCCTTAAATTTAATCTCTTTTTGGAATTTTTTTATAACCTAATTTCTCCGAATGATATCTTAACTTATATTACTGGATGCTCTTATTCTCAAGAACCAGAAAATGGGAAGTCTCAATTTCTCCTTTACAAAAAAAAATTTTCTCTTTGAAATAAACTTTTTTTTTAATATCGTGTTTTCTTAAAGAATCTATTTTTGAAATAAGCCTATATTTATAGATTGTATTAATCGCCTGTCAAATAAATGTGACTGTTACGAATTAAGGAACAATAGCAACTTTTAATTGATTGTCACACCCGTTTTAAGTTGTTGGCCTTAATCAGGGAAGAAGACGTCACGTAGAGGCTTCCAGAAATTTGCTCGCTATAAAATTTAGAATGTAAAAAAAACAAATTGTAGGTGAATTGCTGCATGAAATTTTCGCGATAAAGAAGAATAATAAGCGTACATTCCATTTGAATAAAAATTTCCAATGGAATTTTGGCAATTTTTTCACTCTGTAGATACACTTTGAGTCTTGGAATCTTTGGGTTAACGTCAAGAGATTAAATAAATATTCTTTTTGCACGTATGATAAAAAGAGAGACTAATTCAAATTAGAATTCGTTCATTATAAATTTGTTTTCAATTTATCCACTCTTAACCTTACAGAATTAAATTTCTCTGTTTTGTCTTACTGTTTGCATTACTTTTTCTCCAATGTGTGCACAAGATAATTCCACTCTAATAAAACAGTCTTTTATTGAAATAAAACCTTTTATCCCAACTATTTAGAAATGCAGTTTTCCCTATGAAAAGGATCACACGTATATGTGCGGTCCAACCTATAAAAAACGAAATGAATTACCAGTACAAGAAATTTTTCCGGTATTGAAATCGCTTTTGAAAAACGAAGATAGTATAATAAGGCCCATTATGGCTTGTGCATTAGGCACATTTGCCCGGAGTCTCCGTACTAAAATGTCTGTGTTTATGAACGTACCCAATCCTAAAACAATTAAGCAAGCGTACGACCACGCTAAACACTTTCAAGAACGGTTAAAAAATCGACTGATACATTAAGAGTGGAGACTGTAACAGTGAAATTATATGAAATTTCTCAAACTAAGGAAAAGACTCCGGAGATTCTACAATCTCCGAGCCCTTTTCCAAGACATCCAGGTAAATCAGGAAAATCAAAATCAATGACTGATAACAAGGAAGGGGTATATCAGCTGCAATTTCCGTAGGCTGGAGGAAACAAGGCCGGATGTTCATTTCAGGATCATTTTCAATATGCCCTCGAGCCTTAATATCCTCATCAGTAGCCTGGATATCTGCTCTCTCCTTACCCATCTCAATATAATTCTAATTATACAATTTATTAAATAATTAATTACAATTTCCGTATAGCTATCCATTATATTACACACAATATCATCCTTGAAAGATGTACCAAAGCAACTTTGAAACTTCCGGAAAATTTAAACTCCCAGCAGACTCTTGCACGCACGCGACAACGAGTTAACCTTCCGAGCAGCGTGCAACCAAGCACATACAGTTCCAGGACAGAACTATCGGGTCCTAAGAGCAGCTTTCAAAATAGAAAACTCGCCAGTAGTCGCTCTAGGCGTTCCAGAATCCCAATATGAAAAATCAAGTTTCCTTATAGATCCGAGTTCAGATGCGAATTCAATTAAAATTCAAGCCTTACGAGGAGACCTAATCAACGAAGCTTAAAACGCGGTATTTTTGACATGAATAACACAAGATCCTGTGTGAATTATTGAAGCAGCAAACATCTCGTTATTTAGTGCCCCAGTGGAATTTCATATAGTAGAAAATAATTTCACAATTTCAGCAAAAGGAATTATTAGCAGGCCTTATTTAAGACAAGGAAAGGCTCAAATTTTGTTTCAACACAATTTGTTGGTCACTCTATCGGACCCTATTACCCCAATTTCATTTATCGACAAGCAATCAAGAAAAGCAAAGCGACTTATAAATCCTAAAATTAAACCTTCTGCTCAAATTCTGAAAATCAACGCACGCACCCGGCAATCTGTAAAGATCGACATTACAAATACAGCGATACAGGCGGGAAAGTCACAGAAAATCGCAACTCCGGAAGGGCTGTATTTAAATGAGGCTATAGACTCGTCGGTAAATGGAAAATTTAACGCCCTGGCCATAAATGGGCCCGAAGAGGACTTAAGTCTAGAAATTCCGCGATGCCCATCTCCAAAAACAATTAGAAAGTGGTATTCCTGTTGCAGCAAATTCCGCTGATAGAGCGCCCTTATTTATATTTCCAAAGAAGATGGACGCCTTAGAGGAGAGCAAATTTCGAATTGTAGCTGATTATCGAGCCCTCATTAAGAAAGTGACAGAAGAGGGCTAACCCCTCCCTAACATAATAGATATCCTCAACCAATTATACAATGCCCAATATTTCAGTATTTTCGATTAGGAGAATCAAAAATGCTCCACCGACATATCGTTGTCTTTTAGACTACCCTAGCAGAATGAGGACAAAACAGGACGGCTTATTCAATCTTGTTCGAGCTGTAAACGTCAAATTGCAGCCTGGAAAATGCGACTTCCTTAGAACTGAAGTAGCGTATCTGGACCACATAATTGAAAAGGGCGAGTGAGGCCTAATCCCAATAAGATAAGAGCGATTAAAAATGTAGCACGTCCCAATATCGTGGAAGTAGTCAGACATTTTTTGAGATTTTCCGGTTATTACTGTAAGTTTAATAAGGACCACGCTAAAGTAGATAAACCCCTGATAGACCTTCTAAAAAAGGATATGAGGTGGGAGTAGGAGCCCGATAATTTTTCCGGAATTCGAAGAACACAAACCAATCTCAATCTGCATTAAAAAATCTAATGTAATCAATGAATGGATAGAACTGCTTACTTATAGACAAGACAGCTATACGCGGATTTTATTTCTGAAGATTGCGAACCACTACAGCCAACTTTGGTCAAGTCCTGGGCACCCCTTAAAGTCAGCATAAAACCTACTCCATCGAACTCAAAAGACGTCATTTTGACGACATTGATTCAAAGATTGTCTTCCAAGGACTAAAGAATCTCCGTCTCGTTTTAGAACCAGATGCCCAGACTTAATGCCGAATGGCCAACTTTGAAGAACTTTTAGGTTCGTTACCTCAGAATAAAATGACGGAACTCACTTCAGTCATATTGCGGGTTGTTGATACTATTATCACCCTTTTCTACGGAATAAATAAAGTTTCTCAGTCGGAACTCAGGCCTCAAATAGTTGCAGAATACCACTGTAGTTTGATCAAAAGGCACAAAGGCATGACAAAAAATGATTAAAGCATTAACGAAAGGCAACCATGTCCAACGTTGCGAGATCACTTAACTAAGTTTATTCGATACCAAAACTACATTCAAACACGATTACAGTTACAGTAGCTATGACTTTATTCTCTTAATATAGCGCTCCAAGAGCTATCTTGATAGACAGAGGAGGGAGCTTCATAGTAAATATAATGATGAAACTGGAAAAAGCTATTCCATTTTAAACAATTAACCGCATCAGGGTATAGACCTCAAACCAATGGCTCACTGGAATAAAGCCACATTGTATTAACTCACTATATCAAGCACTACGCAACAGATTATAACTATTGGGACAGGCTGCTATTTCTCGGCATGTTTGCGTACAACACGTGAGTTCTTGACGCGACCAATTTCGCCCTTTATGAGCTAATTTAAATCTCGCAGGAATAGGAATAATCCTACTAACACTTGTATGCGAGACAGGAAAAAAAAACGCAAAGATACCAACTTTAGTTGCGTCCGTGGGATCCACTGAGGCAGTGTACCAGCCAGATTCACTATTGAACCAAGAAATTATCTCACCGATCATGGCTGAAAATCAAAAAATAATTCAGTTCGAAACTATCGCCAAAACTCGAGATGAACTACAGCAGCAGCTGTGCTCGTCTTATATACCCATCTTACGTATACCCCTGCAGAATTAGTTTTAAAAAAAAACAATGCATTTTCAGTTCTATTCGAAAGAGAGATTATACGGTAACAAGAAATAATTTTGCGCCAGAAGAAAGGATTAAGTGGAGGGGTCTAAACTAAATTTAAAATGCTTTTTTTAAAAAAGAATAAAATTTAATATGCCGTCCCCCTTTAAAACTGTTTCCGTAGGCTTCTATGTACTTTTCATAGCATATGTTTTAACTGATAATTTAAAAAAAAAGATAAAACTTTCCAGTGACCATTACAACGCAAATGAAAATGATTAAAATTTCTCAATTTTAGATTGAAAACTTAATGGAATCTTTTAAATACCAAGAGCTTCTCAAGTTCTACAATAAAATTGTAATTTTAAATGAAAGCATTTTAAATAAAAAACATAATTATGATATTAACACTTTTTATATTAATTCAATTAAAGTGTTGAATTAATTGAAGTAAATTCAAATTTTTAAAAATATGACGTTCAAAATAAAAATTAAAAACTCTAATTTTGCCCCCCGGTAAAATTAACGAAATTATGCAATTACGTATGTATCAATTTTATATAGTTTAAGTTAAAGCTAAAATTTTAATTTTCTTATAAAATTTCAAATCGTTTAAGTTTACGTTTTAACATTTCATTTAGAATTATTATTCATTCTTGAAAATCACCAATCAAATGTTTTTCAATCTATAGTAATTATTCGTTTCAATTTGAAACTAAGAATAGAACAATTTCAAGATATTACATTGAAGATTTAAGATGAAAAGAACGTCAAAAAGGGCAAAAGACCCACGCCCTGCTTCCTTCGCGCAGTGAAGTCCAAAATCTTCTGAATGTCTCTCTTTTAGTAGTATCACCCTTCACCATAAATTGCTCACAGGTAAATTGCCCCGCACGCCAAAATAAAGTTAATCCACTCATGTTCACACTGGAACACAATAAAAACAACAAAAAATACTTATAGTTCGAACGCAAATTCACACGTGGTTCGCGGAGGTCGAGCGTACGGGAAACTACTAGTAAAGCACGGAGAGATCATACGATGCACGGTAGCTATAGAAGTTATAATTACTCCCACTTCATTACCTTGCATAGTCATGACTCACTTCGTAAGTTATATAAGGAGTAAAACAGGTTTTGAAAATGTAATTAAGGACTCTATACATATTAAGATTACAGCTTTAACTAATATTACCTCCTTCCAATAACAATAATAGTATATAAGAACAAAAAAAATTCAAGAAATAAAACTGCTTTTAGAAGACCTGAAACCATATTATTAGAAGTACTTGGAGATTCGACCGATCGTGAAATCGCCAAAGCATTTCGGGGACTAAATGTGTGCATTCTGGTGTGATTTGCGACATACAACCTTGTCACATAGGGATAATGTTAAAACTAAATTATATTTCTAAAAAGTATAAAGACACGAGACACTATACATACAATCATGTATGAAGACCTTGGAACGTCGCGTCGCACGCATAATCCTATCTCCGCAAGTGATAGAAACGTGCTGACTCAGCACAGGCGATTTAACTCGCCCATGAAACGACAAGGCAATTCAGAAATTATAAAATATTAACATTTTAGGTAAAACGAACATCAGAAATAAATTAATTGTAACGAGAAGGAATGAAGAATGATATACAAAGAAATATAATAGTTGTAAAACGGTAAAATACATTACTAAAAATAAATCCACATACACGTGGAAGCGTTAGAACTAAACGCCGGGCTCGTAGAAACTCACACGCGTTCACCATCTGTTATAACTTTAGCAAGAATAGTCCGATTTTAATCAAACTAAAACTGGAAAAGTGATTTTTGCAACAATTGTAAAAACGAAGATGAGTGATTCGACTTAGGCCACTTGAATCTTGTTGTCATTGCAAGAAAATCGCCCATGAAATTCAAGATATAATTCTTATTATCAAACTAAAAAAACACTCTAGGTTAAACAGAATATTTAGTTTGTAACAATAAATAGTACAAACGTATGCAAAAAGAAAATTTTAAAAAAATTCAAATTTCAAGGGTGTAACACGAAATTTGGATTTCTACCTAGCTGGGCAACCAAGAAGGTATAGACGAAAATGTTGGACGTAAAAACAGTACAAAAAACGTACAAACGTAAGCAAAAAGTAAAAAAATTTCAAATTTTGGGGACTGGCATGAAATTTTCTTTTGACTCTAGCTAGGCAACCAAGAGGGTATAAACGAAATTGTTGGACGAGCAAACATTGCAAACGATGCACAAACGTAAGCAAAAAGAAAATGTTAAAAATTCAAATTTCGGGGACCTGACACGAAACTTTGATTTTCTCCTAGCTCGGCAATTGATAGGGTGGAAAATAAAATATTGGACGCACCAGCAGTACAAAACGACATACAAACTTATGTAAAAAGAAAATTACAAAACTTCGAACTTCGGAGGGCCAACTTCACGGGGGTGTATCCGCATACGTGGTACAGCTGGATAGTATGTGTCGTAGGTACTCAATGTATTCATGGCCTGCTTTGCATCCATCTCGGTGAATTTCTTGACTTTTAATTCGACCACGTTATACTATGGTACCCTCTGTATCTAAATGAAGTCCTGATTATTTGAGAAAAGCCAAAGTTTTCTCTTTCGACAAGGAATCATTTTGTAAATTTGTGAAAAAATTTCCGTCATTTTCGGGCTCCTTTCCCAGTCAAGACCTGTTTCCTGCTCATTTATAAGAGAGCATGTTTTCCATTTACAACGATGTCAGCTCCACCCGGAGCAATTAGGTTCTATTTCGTTCTTTGGTGGTTTCGAAAGAATAGAGTAAAAGAACGAAAATAATTTTTTTTGTAGCAATGGAGAGATTTGAGAGAAAGAAATAAAAAGAAAGAAAAGAGTGTGAGTAGAAAAGTCAGGTTATGACTTGTTTTACCGCGTGCATGCCAGCATACGTACCAAGGGTATACCGAGAATTACGATGCGTGAGCAAACCCTGCCAAGACGCAGCAGCTTTGTTGTCTCTCTCTCTTTTTGTTTGGTTGTAACATAACACATGAGTAGATGTAACATAACAAACGTGCATGAAATAAAGTAGTTTGTGATACATTTTAGATGAATGTCGTTTCAGATGTACGTTTATTTTAAGAAGAGATTTGTAAACGTTAATTTTCTTTTATTTTTCCCTTTTTTTATTCTTCTCTAATAATCGCGTGTTAATATATATATATATATATATATATAACTTTATCTATTACTCTTACAATGGAAACTTTAAATATTTGTCTTGTCAACGCTCAATCTTTACCTGCCCATTACCTTGAATTTAAACATCATTTTATGTCCTGTTCCTATCATATCATAGCCGTTTTTGAGACCTGGCTCACGCCTAACATCTCTTCGAGGCTTGTAGCACTTGATCGTTACACACTTTTTTGCAGAGATAGAGATGAGAGAAGAGGAGGTGGGGTCTGTCTTTATATTCATGACAGCTTGAAGGGTGTACAGGTGAGAGTTGGTCCTCTTTCCAATTACCCTACTGCTGAGTACCTTTGTATCAATGTATCTTCGCCTCACGGCAGTGTTTTGGTAGGTGTAATTTACAAACCTCCAAATGCCTCCTACGATAGGGAACTTGAGAATGACATTTTTGACCTTATACCAAATTATAATAATATTGTAATTACTGGTGATCGTATTATCTATAGTACCCCATGATACCACCCATTACTCTGATCATTCTAGTACACGAATTGACTTGATGATGGTAGATGATTTAGACAAGGTGATTTCTTCTATTCAACACTCAATTTCATTTCTCTCAAACCATGATACCAGTCATCGGATCTATACACTTGCACATTTACAATGCATCTGCAGGTGGGAACATTTCCTTATACCTAGCAAGAGGCGATCATTCGCCCTGTTCCTAAAATATCTAGCCCTATTTCCTCCAAAGATTTCCGTCCTATATCTATCCCATGTGCCCTGTCTAAACCATTCAAACGCATTGTCCACCAGCAACTTATTGCACACATTGAAGCAAATAACTTAATGGACTCAATGCAATCTGGGTTCCGTGTTAGGCATAGTACACTTACAGCTTCACTCAAAGTAACTTCTGACCTTAAATTTGCAACTGATGGATGAGAAATAACGGTTGTGGTTCTTTTTTACTTTTTTAAGGCATTTGATACTGTAAAACATAATTTACTACTGAATAAACTCAAATTGCTTCACCTCTCGAACATTGTTGTTAAATGGTTTCAATCTTATCTTAGTAATCGTTCTGTAAGAGTGCAAATTAGCAATGGCGAGCGGTCTGTTTGTGAGGAGATTAAGAGTGGTATCCCTCAGGGATCTACGCTTGCACCCACTTTATTCAATATTTATACCAATGACCTTGGCAGTGAACTTCGACATTGTAAATATCACAAATATGCTGATGACTTTAAGCTTTACCTTTCTGGGCCTATGTCCAAATTTAAGAGCTTATTTCAAAATGTACAGGCGGATATTGATGTGGTGGCTCAGTGGACCTTGGCAAATGGCCTCACTCTAAACGCTGACAAAACTAAGGCTATAATCATAGGACCTTGTTCCTCTCCTTAACTTGAAACGATGGAAACCCTGCCTCATCTCTTAATTGATGGAAGCAACATTCCCTTTGTGGAATTTAGAGTCCTCTAACAGTTTAACAGGAATGCAGAATCTCTTCCTATTTCAACGCGTATACTCCCAGTTAAAAGCCTCATCCTTCCTTTCTTTGACTACGGTTGTGTAGTATACGATGATATTTCTGATGAACTGAATGCCAGGCTTGAGCGCACGCCTAATGGTTGCATTCGGTTTATCTATAACATCCCCAAAAGTGAACATATCACTCAGTATAGAGAAAGAGCAGGATTTCTTAATGTAGCCAAAAGAAGACAATTCTTCATGGGTAATTTGCTTTATAGCCTATTCAGAAATGAATCTCTGCATTATCTTCTTAACCTTTTCCACTTTATTGACATAGATCAACCGACACATTCCAAACTCCGTGAAAGGAAAACAGTACTAAAATTTCAGCCTCACCGTACGTGTAAAATTTAAAGGTCTTTTATTCTTCCTGGTGCTCGCCTTTGGAATAGGCTACCTATAGCAATTAGAAATTCACCTTCACAACATGACTTTAGAAAATCTTTTTTACATTAATAATTTAACATATCAAATCCTACGTTGGAAATCACTCATTGGTAACATTTATATCCTTTAATTAAAATATATTTTATTAAGTGCAGGAAGGTATTTACTTTTAAGTTTGTATATTTTTTAATGTATATTTATAGTATGCTTCTGTTAACAGCTTTCATTATTTTTTGTTTATTACAGTTTGATCCCTTACTCTTGTTAAATAATTTTTAAGTCTTTCAGTCGTTGAATAGCTCGCCGTCATATTACAAATGTATCATGTGTCACTTGAAGATAGATTAAAATAGATTTAAATATTAAATAGATAGATAGAATAGATTTAAAATGAGCCCAAGAACATTTAAAAATTTTAATTATTTCGGAATTTATTGTACAATTGAAAAAACATTAAAATTTACACTATTTTGGCAATATCTATTCTAAAAATGGACCCTATGAAGAGACAATTTTTTAGTTCGCATAATTAAAATTAAGAGAACTTAATTAGTCATAAAAAAAGTGTGCGAACATTTAGTGAACCCACCGTATATTATTGAGAGTTTTGCTGTTTAAAAACGCAATATAATTGATTCA
Organism: Druon quercuslanigerum; assembly: GCA_010014905.2. Classification (NCBI taxonomy): domain Eukaryota; kingdom Metazoa; phylum Arthropoda; class Insecta; order Hymenoptera; family Cynipidae; genus Druon; species Druon quercuslanigerum. The sequence goes on along the minus strand of JAAAKG020108533.1, from coordinate 2,224 downwards.
TTATAAAATAATGTCAGTGAAGATAAGAATATCTTTTATTTATAATAAATATTTTTCAATAAATTTCGATACATTTAATATAACCTTTTTTACGGCGTTTACTATGAGTAAATAATTTAAGGATAATCAACCCATGCGCGCGAAGTGTTTGCGTCATGCACGCACGCGCGTGCCTCACATGGCGTGCGTCACATATGCGCCTCCACTGATGGCACATGTCAGTGGAGATCGTAACGCACTTCGCGCGGATTAAGCCGCACACATTCCTCCGCAGTGCGCGCATTCTGCGCACAAATTTTTATCTGGACAGTCAAATGACCTTTCAAGAAAGAAGATAACTTTTCTACCCAAAAAGACGGAGCTTCTACACACTAGTTGCATTTTTACAGAAAAAGAGAAATTTTAACTTAAAAGTTAAATTTTCAAAGAGAAAAAAATCAATTTTCAATGAAAAACATACATTTTTAACAAATAATGGAATAATCATATTTTCAGTTTAAAAAAGCTGGTTAAATTTGCTTCTCTAAAGATGAACTTTCAACAAATTTGATGAATTTTCACAGCAATAATTGAATTTTAATGAAATAGTTCAACCTTCAACCAAGTAGTTTAACTTTCAAACAAGAAAATAAATTTTCAGTCACACAGTAGAAATTTTAAATCAAGCACAAATTTCTAAAAAACTTTTCACTGTTTTGATTTATTGCAATAAAACCGAAATCAGAAGTGATGAATCGCACGATTTTTAAACAAAATTTTAGAATAAATTTATAATTTTAAAGAATAAAATGAGGCATAAGGTAAAACAAAATATAAACATACCTAAGCTGTATCAAATACACGAAAATAGAAATATTCAGCGAAAAAAACTATCCCATTTTATTTTTAAAAGTCACTTTTTTTAATTAAAAATGTCGGTATTTTAATTAATATTCGTATTTTATAAGAAAATTAATATTGCTGATTAAAAATTTAACTATTTTGTTAAGAATTCGTTTTTTTGGTCAAAATCAACTTATTCAATTAAAAATTTAACTGTTATAATTTTTAGTTCAAAGTTTATCTTTTTCAGGTGAATAAATTAATGTATTTTGTCAAAATTAGTGTTTTTTTCGTAGAAAATTAATCTTTTTCGGTACAATATTTTGTTGAAAACTCGATATTAGTTGAAAGTAATTTCAATAACTAAAAATTAACATATTTAATTTTTGGTTGAAAGTTAATTTTACTTATTCCTTTTTCTTGAAGCTTCATCATTTTATTAAAAAACTTTGTTATTTTTTCTTTTTATTTATATTTTTTTAGTCTAAAATTGAAATAATTTTTTGAAGATTCCGATTATCATTTGAATGTTAATTTTTGTTACTAAAAATGTACTATTTCACCTTTGTTTTAAAACATAAAATGTACCTTTTTCGTAGAAAATTCGACCTTATTGGTAGCAAATTAATCTTTTTGGTTAAAGATTTATCATCGTAGGAGAAAAGAATTTTTTTCGTCGAAAATTAATTTTTGTCTGTGAAAATTTAACTATTACATTCTTGGTTAAAAATTGATATTTTTTAGTTAAATTTTTTTGTTTCTTGTGACTTCTGGTTCCGGAATAATTGCTATGCGCAGTGACAAATCTGTTTGAACCTATGTTACTTTGTGTCTTAGCTCTACCTAGAGGATCTCTAATTTGAGTTAGACAGGTACTTACTGATTAAAACACACTATATTGAATAGTTTTTGAATATTTTCCTATTGACACATTTCCTCTATTTATTAACCGATTTCTTTACTCACAGTCTGGTGCGCAGTTCTTGTTGCCGCCAAAGCAACATTGGTCTTGCTTTTCTTTAGCCTTGGGGTCATATTTGTTCTTCAGGGGTATGCAGGGCAACATTCCACCAGCTGTGGCAAAAGCAAAGCATAGAAGAGCTCAAAGCCCGATCGTTGCATGATTCATTTTCGTCGAAAAAAGACTAACTGTCATCTACTTTGGTCGCGGCTTATATACCGTGAAAGTAGTGCACCCACCGATGGTCCGGAGCGCTTCTACGCATGCGCAAAGCAGAGAGCGTCTTTTTTAGAGAAGAGAATGAAGAGGTACTCTCTTTATTTTATATTGTTTACCAATGTCAAGGGTCAGTCGGGCGCATGCGCGATAGTGATCTGGGCAATCGGTGGAAGCACGATTGCAAAGCCGCGTATTTGACCCTAATAAGGAATAATATAATTA
>JAAAKG020108522.1:0-15569 GCA_010014905.2 Druon quercuslanigerum | reverse complement strand
ACGACTAAAGGCGCAGAAAAATTCCTAGAGATTGGGAGACAATATAATTAACAATTATTGTTCAACCATTTCAAATACTTTAAATGCCTCTTAAACTTAATTGACCCAAACAAAATTTTAATTTTCATAAATTGAGAGATGCTGCTTCTTTAAAAATTCTTAAAAAACTTATTTTCTGAAATCTTTTAATATCTACATTTTCAAACAAAATTTAAAAGTCTTTACAAGTGTTAATTATTTTGAAATCAATTAAAAACTACTAATTTATAAAAATAAAATAAGTCTTTTTTTTCCTAATTAAAAGAAAATTTTTACTTTATAAAATTGCCCTAATTTCTTCCATATTTTTATTTTTAATGTTACAAAATGAATTTTTCAAAATAAAAAAACAACTAAAAATTTTTCAGACATCTTAAAAGAACATTAAATTTTCTTGAAACATTTCAAAATTCCTAAAAAGATCCTGAACTTCATTTAAAAATGTACATTTTTGAAAAAATTAGGATATTTTTTTAAGTTTTATTTATCTTGGAATCATTTCAAAATTTCAAATTTAAAAAGAAATAAGTCTAATTTTTCCTCATATTTACAAAAAAATCTTCAAAAGGTAATAAAATTGCCCTACAGTCTTCTGAATTATTTTCGAAATTTTTGGAAAGGTTTTGAAATGTTTCCAAATATTTATTATTTTTCAAACTAAAAAATCAATTCTAATTTCCCCAGGTATCTTAGAAAATTGATTTATTTTCTTTGAAAACCTTAAAAAATCTATTTTTTTAACAAAAACTTGGAAATATTTACAAATTTTAAATGATTTTTTGATTATAGAAAAACCTCTTAATAGTTCTTTAAATTTAATCGATTTTGGAATTTTATGATCTTAAAATAATGAGTAATTTTGCTTCAAAATGTTCTACGTTCTTTTTTGATTTCTTAATACTTTCCAAAATTTAATTTAAAAAAAAAATGTTTAATTAAAAAATTTAAAATTTCATTTCTTAACAAGATAAATCATAATTAATATTTAGATTAATTGTCTATAAAAAATGGTAAATATTGGACAAATTATTAAAAAGGTTAATTTTTTCTTGAAAAAATTGAATTTATAACCCAAAAATATGTTTTTTACCAAAATTATTAAATTTTCAACCCAAAAAAAGAGTTTTCAACAAAATGAGTCAATTTTCTATTAAAAAAGATAAATTTGTTCTCAAATTTGGAACAGCTCCATTTAGATAACAAAATAGTTGATAATAATTTTCTACAAAAAAAACGAAAAACTTTGATCAAAATATTTCAATTAATTAATTTAATTAATTGATTAATTGAAATTAATTTTGTGTATCTATTGGTCTTATATCAATATTTTTTTAAATATTGATTTTATTCTCAAATTCAGAAAAATGGCTCTCTAGCTCCGCCAGTTTTATTGCATATAAAATTTTATTGCAAAATATCAAAAATTTGAATAATTATCAAATACACCACTACGGGAGAGATTGGGAATTTTTTGAAAAAAGTTTTGAAGTATCTTTGCTAAGAATTAAATAAATCATTTTAATTGTAAAATTTTCGTTTATTTATTAATTCTTTCTTAGTTCGATCAGTTTTATTTTAAAATTTAGTTATTTTGTTGAAAACTAATTTTTTATTAGAAATTTAACTACTTGGATGCAAATCGATTGACATTGTTTAAATTATATATATTTAATTAAAAATCTACCTCTTTGGTAAAAAACTGAACTATTTGTTGGAAATTTAATTTTTTTTTATTGAAAATCAAATTTTTTAATAAGTGTACTAAAAGATAAAGTTTTAATTTAAAAGGACCAATATTGCATAAAAAAAGAAGAATGTTTAAAAAAAATAATCAAAACAAAAAATTTTGCATTATAAACTAATAATTTTTAACCGTAAGTGTTATGGTTAAATATTTTGTAAAAAATTAACTCACAACTAAAAAAAATCCAACCAAAAATTATGAATTAAAAAGTTCAATACTTCAATTATGAATTAAAAACAATAAATTTTCAACAAAAAATAGAATAATAAAATTTTCAGCTACAAGAGTTATATTTGGACTAAAAATTATCTTTTTTTTTAAGTAAAAATGGAATAGTTAACATTTCAGTTAAGAAAACTATTTTTCAACTAAAAAATACGAATTTTCGAGAAAAAAAAATAAATCTTTAACAATGTTATAATTAATTTTATTGAAGTATTTAAATTTTAAACCAATATTTAAATTTTTGTCAAAAAATATGACTTTGCGAAAAAAGTTGAATTCTCAACACTAAAAAAAATTAAATTTTCCAAAAAATAATTTTATTTTTTTTAATATCGTGGAATTTTTAAACTACAGATATGCAACACAAAAATGAGCAAGAAATCCGATGTTTAATGAAAATATACGAATTCTCAACAAAAAATGTTACAATTTATATTTCAAATAAAAATATTTTGATTTCAAATAAAAAGTATTTGGACTATAACATTTAAGATGAATATTCTCAAATAAAAATAAAATCTTTATCTGATATTTCAATCGACGAAAATAATAGAACTTTTTACTCAAAAGGTCAATTTTTTAAATTCTTGTAAAAATACTGCTTTCAATAAATGAATTATTTGTTTAATTTTTTTGTAGCTTCTCTATTCTTTAGCACTTTTTTTTTAATGTTTTAACATTATTTTATTAAATGCTGATTTTCTAAAAATTGTTTCTGGTAATAATTTTTCTAGAATAGCGAAAGAATAATAAAAAAATTTATTATAGAAAAATCATAGTAGGTCTTTTCTTATTTATTCTTTTTTGGTTTTATGGTTATGACCAGATAATGTTTATTAAATAATTTGATCTACATTTTTTTTGTCCACTGGTATAAAATCAATACTTAGTTAATAAAATTTATTTTTTAAGTTGTGAAAAAATTGCTTTCAAGGTCCGTTATGATCCGAAACCGGGATTTAAAAATTGCCGGAGCAGGGTTCAAATCCCATCGGAATTTTTGAGAAATTTTTTCACAACTTATAAAATAAATTTAAAAAAAACAATAATTTTGGACAAGCAGAGAAAAAATAACTAAAATCAAAATTATTTACACTGATTTTCTGGTTTTTGATGTCCCGATTGCAGAAATTTTTTTAATTCTTCCGCCAAAGTAAATTAAAAATGCGATTTAAATAATTATAAATGTATTGTTATACTTACCAATTGTTTTTGCGAAGAGTCACCAAGTTTGGTAAAAATAATGATGATTATCATTATAATTATATGAATTTAATTATATTTTATGAATAATTTTTATGATAATATATTATTTATGAATATAATTCATGAAAATTTGTGACTTGCCGGTCTAAAGCATGCCCCACTTTTTCTGGTTTGTAAACTCATGACGAGATCAATTTTGTTTATTCAGATCTACAACGTGAACCGAAAGAGTGTCACACAGCTTTAACTTTATTGAAACTAGGTGAGAAAAATATTGTTCAACTTGTAAATAGGCCGAAGCGCATGATTATCACGTGACTTCCACTGCTTCTTTTAACACAAATTCTTTTCAATTGAATATGTATCCAATAGATTCAATTTTATTTGGAAATTTTAAACAATTTAGACTTTGTTTTCATTTTTTTAAATCTTTTAAAATTTTAATTAATTTTTTTTGTCATTGCAAAATAATTTTAAAAGTGGTTAGATTTTTTCCCGGAAATATTTTGGGACAAATTATTAATAATTTAGGCATTGTTTTAAAAGAATTTAATTTCAGTTATAAAAATAGCCAAATAATAAAAAAAAATTTAAAGAAATTTTGTATCATTTTAAAGGTGTTTAGTAGTCTTAAAAGTTTTAAAAAGAATAAAAAATAATTTAAATCCTGACATTCGAAAGGACTTTTCAAAAACTAACAAAGAATATGGAAAATTTTAAGGCAATTAAAAAAAATTTTAATTTTGTTCAAATACTGCAGTAATAAATCAAATCATTTAAAAAATATTTAAAAATGTAAAGAAAATTTTAATAATTATTAAAAATTAAAAAAGATTCACAAAAATTGCATGTAGAGCAAGCATAGACGTTTTGCCAATTAAATTTTAAGAGATTCACAAAATTTTCAAAAATTATTTCTGACGATTTATAGTTTTTTAATTTAGAAAAATTTAAAAATATTTTTTGGGAAAAGATACAAAGATTTATATTTAGTCTTCGATATTTTGAAATCTTCTAAAAGTATTAAATCAGTTTTTAATATTTTCAAAATTTCCAAATCTTCTAAATATCTTCTAAAGTGCTTAGCATTTTCTTTATAATTAGTTTAAGATTATAAAAAATCAGGAAAATTGTTTATTAACGTTTATTAACTTTTTAATGTTAAATCTTAAATTTTTTTAAAGTAATTGATAACTTTCAAAATCCTTGAAAAGCTAGGAAATTTTATTTCAAAATCATAAAAAATGAATATTTTGTTTGACCTTTTTTGAAATTCTAATTTATTGCTGGAATTTTTACTGAATTCTTAATACATTTCAAATTTCTCCTGAAAGTTTTCAAAAACGTTTAAAATTTTTTCAAATTCCCTTAAAATCTTCCAAATATTTTTGCTATCTTCTTCAAAAATTATTTGAAATGTGTTGGAATCTTTTTCAATTTTCTTTTAAAATTAATTTTAAAAAGCAAAAAAAAATCATTTGAAATTTCTCCAGAAATCTTTTTAAATTTTTAGTAATTTTTTTTCAGTTCCTAAATATTTTTTTTTAAATTTATTTAAATTGTAAAGATTATGAAACTATTAAGAAATAGTTTGAATGATAAGAAGGTTTTACATCGTTTTTAACAAAAGGCAGATTTTTAAAAATGTCTAGACTTTCTTTTATTTTTTAAAGGGTATCAAGAAATTCTAAACTTTTATAAGGTTGAATTTAAAAAAATTAAAATTTAAAAGTGTTCCACTTTAAGTGTAATAATTTGTATTTTAGTTTTTCCTTCAAATTAAGAAATTAGCTGCTCTAGGCGTTAAAACATTTTTAATTTTAAATGACCCTAGGGTCATTAAAATGGCCCTAGGGTGCCCCAAAAAATCTGAATTTTTAATTTTACAAACGCTATTCTCTAAATTTCTTATTTTCGGTAAAAAAAAATATACTTTAATAAATTTTATTTCATTTAACAAAAATTATCGATACATTCCGCTATATAAACAGAGGTTAAGAATAAAAATAAATAAATAATAAATAAATAAAAATTTATGTATTTTTCCATTTAATATTCATGCAATACCAAATTTAAAAATATAAAATAATATTCTCAAAAGAAATTATTTTTAGTTTATTAATTTATTCTTCTAAAACCTTTAAAAATATTGTAAAAATTACTGCTAAAAGACAGTTTTCTAAAATGTCCGAAAGAATCGCTGCAACAAACATTGTAAATGTGATTAATAATTTCATTTAATAAAATAATAAAATTAAAATTAAATAAATAAAAATAAAAAAAATTTAAATATTTAAAATATTCCAAAGATTTTAAAGATATTTCAAACATTCCACAAAGATTTAGGATGACTAAAAAATCCCCAAAGATATGATTCCCGAAACTGTTAAATTCCCGAATTGGAAAAATCCAGAAAAACAAATTTTCGGAATAATAAAATATCAAAATAATAAAACTCCGGAATCTAAAGAATTAAATTTTTATAATTATAATTTATTGATAAGAAGTGCAATAATAAATTATTTTTGTAACAAAATTACTTTTGATGTTTCAAGTTTCTAACATTATATTGTTCAAATTTAAAATGACAATAATTGAAAGAGATTTTCACCCAAAAATATATAATTATTTCAATTATTGTTATTTTAAATGCAAACAATAATTTTGGAAACTTCAAACATTAAAAATATTTTTATGGATAAAAAAATGTGTATTTTGTATTTTTGATAAATGTATAATATTTATTTTTAAAAAATTGTATGTTTATATTTCGAAATTTCATAATTCGGGAATTATCTAGTTCAGACTTTATTATAATTCAAAAACTTGTGGATCGCATATGCTGTATGAAGGGATTAAAGATATTGAAGATTATTTTAAATTTATATTTGTGATAAAAAAGGTATTCATTTCTTTAAATTAAGAATCGATTATTTATTTTTGAGGAATAAAAAATCAAATTATTATTTTATGTTGCACTTTATAAGTTTATTTTGTGATCTAATAATTCCTTTTAAAAATTTTAATTTTATTATTTATCGCGAACAATTTTCTTAACTTTTAAACATTTTAAATAAGAGCGCCAACAGTAACTAATCCAATTTTTGGCGCGACGCATGCGCGTAAGAGAAACCCTCAAAAGTGGGACCGCCGTGAAGTTGGCACATCAACCATAAAAAATCAAACTTTTTCTGTATGGAATCGTTTGGTGGTCGTTTGGTGGTGTTTGGTAGGACACTTTGGACATTGGAAGGTCCAAATTAAAAAATATGTAGAAATTCAAAAAAAAAAACCAGAGCACACAAGAATGACAAGTGTCGCCTCGACACGACGGCGGCGCACTCGTGTACTTGTTGTTGGCGCGAAAGTTTAAAAGTAAAGAATGTCCGGAAAAACGACAGACTGTTTATTGCCTCATTTTTTAATACTTTTGAAAAACTCTTATGGCAATCGTTTGGTGGTCCTAAGATAAAATGCTAATTTCAATTTTCAATTAATTTAATTAAGACTTATTTAAGAAACTTTCTACTTACGACATTACATGATTCGAAAATGTTTAAAGATGTAAGCTTATAAAAATTATACTAATATTATTAACAATTTCTTATTTTCCATTATTTTCTCGATTCACACTCTAAAAAAATTCTATTGGTAATGTAATTACGTTCCTTGCAAAATCCATCATCTAAATTGAGCAGATTAATTTTATCTGTAAAAAGAATCGTTTCGCCGTTTAAAAATTCATCGTTTTAGTACAGAATGAAAATAATTTTACCGATAAAAAATTTATTTTGGCTATGAAAAGAAATCTTTTGACTATGAAAAGAAATCCTTTAACTACTAAAGGATTGCATTTGTAGGCTACTGTATCAAGTGCGCCTATACATGGCTGATTGTACATTGTTTTAGTTTTAAGTTTCCCTAAAAAAATATCTTGACAGTTTGTTAAAATATTTGTACAATTTGACATTTGGAAATATTTGACATTTGGAAGAAAAATCCTTTAACTGTTAGAGAATTTCCTCTTATGTCTATTTTGAATAGAAAATCCTTTAACAGTAAAAGCAATCGTTTGCCAGTCAATAGACTTTTTTAGAGCGTATACATATGCGTCGCACTTAATGCGCTCTCACGACATTGGAGTGAATGCGGACGAAATGCTGCGCTTTAACGTTTTAACATCGCACGGCGTGCGGGTGGCATGCGTCGCACGATTTTTATCTGGGGAGTTGCAAATTGTAGACGCAAAAGTGCCAAAGACGTTCAAAATTTGATCGACGTACCGGCTCCTACTTTATATAAAAATGAAGCTTAGCGTTAATTGCTTCAGGAGTGCCATGACAAAGAACTTGGCGTAGATCTCAAGGATGGTACGGATCCTGTGTTTATGCTCATGAAATTGAAACACAGACCCTCCTACATTAGCGCAATTGGACACATTTCTGCAGACAAGTTACAAATATAATACCTTCTTTCGTAGCAAAGATGTTTTTAAGGAATATTGTCGCCTTTTTAAAACGAATGTCTCTGTCCTCATTGATAGCACCGCAAGCCTGTCTCAACCTATTGAAGTTGATAACCTTAAGTTACCGACAATCTTTCTCTTTGAAATTGTGATAAATGACAGTGAAATCACTGCCTGTGTCGGACAAATGATCTCAGCATCACAAGATAACAACAGCATTATTTACTGGTTGAATAAATGGCTGGTATCTGTAGGAATTATTCCTAGAGAATCAGTCTCGGATTACTATGGAGCACTTCTGGGAGCGATGGCATTGAGTTTTAACACCTTATCGCTTAAAGATTATGTCCGAGTTTGTTTTTCAATTTTGCAAAATCCAGAATTTAAAGATCGCTCTACAACATCATTACATCAGAGTCAACGTGGTACACTTCATCGCTATTTTTTGTCGTCTGGAATGTTTTTCTTCTTGAAACAAAGCAGTCAAAGATTTCATGGTATGATGCATTGCATTGATGGTACCCTGTGAGAAATTCGAAAGCTTTCAATAGAACTTAGCCCTGACGCTAACTGTTTCCATTCAAGAATACGACGGCCACATACTGAACAGCACTTTGCCATCACCAGCTGAAACTGCAAGAAGAAAACGACTTTATTATATAACCAAAGAAGAGCATAGTGCAATGGCACTGATACCTGATAAAGAGGGAGAGGATTTTAAATTCACTATAAAAAAGATTTCTTTTTCCGGTTTGGATCCAAACAAACCGGAATGCCCTGACTCAGACATATCAATTACTCATTGGGTACATGATTTAAAAATACAAGCTGAGAATGGTAAAGATTCTAAACATGAACGGGCAAATGCTTATCACATAACCCAATTTTTTAACCAACTATTGAATCTAGCTAAAGAGTTTCTGTTACGGACAGCAATAATAAGAATGCAATTTAGTTTAATGTATATAAGACCAACAAGTTGTTACGTTGAAGGGGACTTTGGAGAACAGAAAAATCATGTTCTCAAATACGTACTCGGTCCTCTCCGCCCTGAGAAGCTCTTCCGATTCCATTTCGAAGCCCTAAAAGATCAGGCCCTAATTGCAGCAGCTAAAATAGGTCAAGCTCGAATGAAAAAGTCTACCTCTCCGAAAAGAAATCAAGATACGAAAAAGTTGGAAAATAGCAATACACCAACAGTGTTTGTTTTTGATACTGAATTTTCTAGCTTCAATGAAAACCAATTGGAAATTCCAAAACACCAGAGTTCTCCATTGAACGCCTCAGCTTTTTTTACCACCGGGTGCAACCGGTCTGCTGATTTAGAAATTGGAGATAGGCCTGACGATTATTTGACATCAGAATCGGTTGAGTTTATTTCATCCCCAAACGCATGGGAATTAGGCCCTAAATCAGATTTATTTGAAAAAGAAAATTGGCAAAATAAGGGCCAAATAAAAGATCCTATGCTGACTGGCAGTATTGTCGTTTCAACTTCAAATCAGATGGTGTAAAGGGTTCTGCCAATCTCTCTGAAGAAGTTCCCCAAACTACCTCTCCCTGTAGAGAGAAACAAGATGATTTGCTTGAGCTATCTGTTAACATTCCTAAGAAGCGTATACATGATGATAAAGAGAGAAAACCGTCTAAATATTTTAGTCTGTGTCCTGGAATAAACGGAATGCAGAATGTTGCTACTGTTGCTAAGGGAAGAAAAATGAAGCCAATAAGACTTGTGAACTAGTTGTTGATTTCATTGAGACTGGAGCAATATCTAAGATATATAGATTAAGATGCATAATTTTAAAGGATTTTATAAATCGAATAAATCACAGCATTAATCCACATGGAAACATGTTACTTTATCTTATGTGTAGCGCAGATGTCTTCTTAAATATTACCGAGATGTGGGAATTTCTGATGCAGGACGAACTTAGCCTATTTCGAACCATGAAATACACTTTTGGTAATTCCGAATTGTGGACTACCAAACACCACCAAACGACCACCAAACGATTCCCACAAGAGATTTTCGAAAATATTAAAAAGTGAGGTGCTACCGTGAAGTTAGCCCCCCAAATTTGAAAAAGTGGACTACCAAACACCACCAAACGACCACTAAACGAGATCATGCAGAAAAAGTTTGATTTTTTATGGTTGATGTGCTAACTTTACGGCGGTAAAAGTGGGAGTACTGTCCCCCATTGCGACGCCATAGCGACATAGCCATCGACATAGCCATCCCTGGCTAGAGATGGATTGTGAGTCACAAAACACATGCTTATTTTAATGGCAACATAACCTCAACTCAATGTTATGAATCTTCTGAGTCGAGCAAAATCGAGAGACAGTGAATAAAACTAATAATCGTTATAATGGTGTCATGTTGTGTTTTATATTTCAAAAACAGAAGCGTGGCAGGTTATAAATTGAAGTGTTTCTCATGAAGCAAAAAAGGTCGAAAGGTATATATTTTCCGATCGTGGCACCCAATCATTTCTAAACCAAATAATGTAAATTTAGTCAATTTTTTGCCAATATTTTCAGCTGTAAAAAGCAATTATATTTTGTTTGGGAATACGCAACAAAGTAAAATCAGAAGAAAAGAAAAGAGTTTTCGATAACAAAAGCATGCGAAAATACGCACAACTTACCAGTAAAATTTTTAAAACCAAAAATTGTTGCTTTTACGAAAAAAATCATGCGTTCATAATTACGTTGCTTCTTTAATGGTCTATAGATACATACTCTTAATTAAAAATTTAATATTTGGATCCTACTCCACAAATAATAGTATTTAGATTTTTTCATTATATCGATACTGCTTTATATATATATATATATATATATATATATATATGTATATGATAAATTTATATGATAAATAAATATGATAGAACTTCTTACTTGAGTGAAATATTAATATTTACAAAAAATAGTGCATGATACATACAATAATATTTTCTTCAATTTTAGAATAACTGTCTTAATTAATTTAATTTTCCTCTTTAGTGAACTCTGTAATAATTTTGGAATTAAATTGATTGCAAATTAAGTTCTGCCAATTTTACTTCGTCATAAAATTTATTTCTAAATGTTTCTAAGCATTATTGAAAAATGAGAACATATAAATCGTAAATGATTGTTCAATATTTCGAAATAACTTTGTTCTTAAATTTTGCTACCATACAATAATTTCTGACCTTTTTTACATTTTCAAAGAGATAAGTAAAGTCAAATTATGGAAAAAACTTATTTTGTAGAATTGGAACAAAAGTGTAGAAGCTTTTTAAAAATTTTAAAAGATTTTGAGATTAAATTAATTTAAAGATTTCTGGGAAAATTTTAAACAGTTAACGTTTAACTTTCAAATAATAGTTTTAAGTTTTAAAGAGGTAAACTGAATTTTTCAGGGAGTCAAGAGAATGAAAAACATATTCTTAGGATTCATGGAAAAATTTTAAATGATTTTTTTTACTAATCAGTTCTAAGATAAGGTTAAAGGTTAAGATTTCTAGAAGTTTTGAAATTATTGAAAAAACAATAAAAAATATTTCAGGTTCGTAAAAAAAATTTCTTTAGATTTTTTAATTATAAAAATGAACTTTATGAGAGAATTGAAAGATTTAAAAATTTTTCCTTAAATTTAGAAAAAGATTATAAGGTTTTAAAACAAAATATTACAATTTAATAACATTGAAAAATACCAAAACAAAAAACAAACCATTAAATTCCATAAGTATTGCGAAGATTTGAAGAGAATAAACATTTTTAAACTTAAGAAGATTTTAACAAAATGCAGATTTATGTTATAAAGTAATAAATAAATTTTATTAAAATTCTTAGGCAAATTTTGAGTATTTTAAAGCAATTTTTTATATTTTAACTAATTTTTTTAAATTTTAAGAAAAAATCGAGTCACCTAAATAAAATATAGGTTTTAGTTCTACCAAACTTCTAAAAGTGATAAATGTATTTTAAGGGGTCCAATGTTTCCTAATAATTTTAAAAATCCTGTAAAATAATTTTGTTTTTATCTTCTAGATTTTTTTTTGTTTCGACATATAAAATATTAAAAAATCTTGTATAATCTTCTTCAAATTCCTAGGAAATGTTGAAAGATTTTGAGGTATTTTTTTAAATTTTGAATAATTTTTCAAAAATTAGCCACCTAAAAATATTTTTAGGAATTTTAAAGGTTTTGCATAGATTAAAAATATTCCAAACTTTGGCAGCATTTCCAAAAATTTATCGAAAATTTACTATTTCTTCCAAATTTGTAAAAGTCCCAAATATGTTTTAAAAAGGCTCGAATTTTTCCTCATATTTTTTTAAATCCTGTAAAATAAAAATACCTCTTTTAAATTTTCCAGATCATTTTTTGACACATGTGAAATATTCAAAAATATTTCCTAACTGTTTCATTGTTGTTGTGTTACATCAGTTGCTTTCCAGTCTGCTCTATTGATATGCTAAATGTACAATTCTCAAAGTTTGGGATCTCGTGGAATTCGTTCCAGAAAATCCCCTAATATTTTTATTTGGTAGGTTTTATTTTTATCTAAACTTTCCTTGACCGGCCGTTTAACTTTTCTCATTATGTCTCTGTAATCATTTTTTAGTCTATTTCTCTCATCATCGTTAAGACATCTGCGCGGATTTCACCGTTCCACTATTCACCACCAGACATTCTTCCTACAAACGCAGTACCACACACTTCAGTCGCACCCCTAACTAAGACATCCTCGATCATAGCTGATGCGCCCTATATATTTTTATTATCTGTTAGCGCCTTCCTAAGTTTCTTTTCCAGCTGTTCGTTTATTTTATTCTGGAAATCTATTCGCACCTAAGTTTATTTTTCTAAGCATAAGCTAACTAGTCTGCTCATATCTACTAGCAGAATAAATCTGTACCTATCATGGATTACTATCAAGTGGGGTAGAGCAGGCTCTAATAAATAATCTTCTGCTTCCTAATTTTATTGTAGCCCGCAGCAATCTGGGAGATACAAAATCATGATCTCCGAGATGCTGGTTCGCTCCTTAACTCAGAATCAAACGTACTCCTTACCTATCATGTGTTTTAATTATTATTATTTAATAATATAAATATACATAAGGTAAGGTATATATAATATATATATAATATTTAAATAATTAATTTAATTTTAATTTAGGAAAATAAAAGGAAAATAAAAGATAATTTAAAATTGAATTTTCGTCTGATAGTAAATTTTATTGTTTACGAACTTCTTTAAAGCAACTTTTTTGCAGTTTGATAACCTGTTTGTACAATATTAGTTTATATTATTTTAAATTTAAGTAAAAATAAACAATAAATGCAATCCTGTTTTTCTCTGTTAATTTAATGACGTCACGTTTTCATTTCAATTTTATTATTTTTATTTTTTCATTTATTTTGTGGTTAAGCATGAGCCCTGGAATAAAATTTATAAAATATAATTTTTGAATAAACTCAAAAATTTTAAGTAAATCAGCGCTTTTTTTGTCACCGGATTTGGGAAATTGCGACACATTCGTTATGCTAGCTGCCTTGGTTGACCTTAATTTCTGGCTGAAAAGATATTTTTAACTTTCATCACTTTTAGCTTATTTTTTAGATTCCAAATTTTAAAAAAATTGTATCTTTGAAATATTAATTAATGGTAATTTTACAGGTGAAAATCAAAACTTACCATAAATAACCTCAAATTCCTTTTTAACATTTTTCGGAAATTTCTTAACATTTTTGATGATTTATTGTTATTTTTAGGTAAATATGGTAACTTGCCCTTAATTAGCCAAAATTCATTTTTTTAAATTTCCATAAATAAACATCAGACATAAGAGCAGAAGTCTTGATAATTATTTTTTTTTTTAATTTCATAAGAATGTTATTCAGAATTATCAGGTGAAAAGTCGTTTACTAATAACTGAAATTGAAATTAAATTGAAATTAAAATTGGCTTTAAAATTTTTCGCTTCCTAAGAACACTAGGGAATTTTGTAGAACATTTTAAAGTTTTGGGTTCGTAAAAATTTTAAGAGGTCCTGTAAAAAAATATTTACAAAAAAACTTTTTTATAATTATAAGAATTTAGGATAATACCCGCCATTCTCAGTGCTTCTTATTTAGGATCCTAAATTTTCACCTCGCTGTGGCGCTTCTTGTGAAAATAAATTAGGAAATAAAAAAGTGCGGTAAGGTAGGAATCTGGTCACGTGACCCACTCATCACATGGCCTTAAAATCTTTTAATATTTTCTGTCAAAATAATTTTTTAAAGTGAAAAATCATTTTCAAGTTTCCTAGGAATCTTAAGGAAATGTTTTCAGTCTTTTGAAGTCTTTCACAATTTTAAAAAAGATTCTAAATTTTTTGTTTGAAATCTGAAAAAATTTTCATTCAGCTGTGGGTATTTTCACAAAAATTTCGGTACGAATAGCCAAATTTTTTCGGTACAACATACTTTGTTAAAATTATTTGAAATCATTTCAAAGTTCTAAATTTATTTTCAATCTTTTTAAGATTTCTAAATATCTCTTAAAATTACTCTAATTTTTATACAAATAATAAATCTTTTATTGTTATTTATAAATTTAAATTTAAGGATTTTGTTTAAATTTGCAGGATTTTATAAGAGTTTTAGGAAAAATTCAATTCATTTTAAAATATATTTAAATCTTCTGAAAAAATTTCAAAATTGATTTTTAATTTGGAAAAATTTAAAACCACTTCTAGATTTCTCAACATTTCTAAATAAAATTTTAAAGCTTTTCAAGAATGCTTAAATTATTTAAAACCCAAAATAATTTAACTTTTAATTTAAGAACTGTTAAGTTAAAAAAAAATATTTTTTCATTTTTAATGTGTCTTGCCTAAAATTACTTAAAATAGTATAATTTGGCAAATTTTTAAAGTTGATTGCTTGATTCTTTAATTAAGGGTACTGAAAATATCAACGTGAATTTAAACTTCAAGAATTCCACTTTAAATTCTTTTATTTGTTTTTTATTTTAATAAATCACCTAATTGGTTAATCACTATTAATTTCAGGTTTATACCTATTTCTGAATTGTCTTGAATTTTTTAAAAACATTTCAGGCTGCTTTGGAAGATTCCGATAAATTTTTAATCGGTTTCAATAATTTAAAAGCATTCTTAAGAATTTAGGGTAACTCTAAAACTTATAATGAATTCTCATGAGCTTTTAATTTAAAATATTTTAGGTAATTTGCAAAAAATGCAACATTTTTAAAATTAATTTGAATAATTTAAAATAATTATGAAGCATTTCAAATATTTTAGAAAATATCTTCATAAAATTGCACGAGGTTTTATAATGTTTTAGTCGAATTTGAAGAATTTATTCGCGAGAAGTAAAATACTTCGTAGGATTTTAAATATTCTAGAAACATTTTAAAAGATTACAAGCAATTTTTTATTGATTTCAATAATTTGAAAAATCGTAGAGAGTTTGCAATTTCAAGAAATATCACCAGATTTCATAATATTTCCCGAAATTTAATTATATTTTCGTGTATTTTAAAGAATTAATTCCATAAAAGTGAATCATTTCGTTGGATATAAAGGCATTTCCCAAAGATAGTGGAATTTTTAAGAGCTTTAGTAAGTTTAAAAGGTTTTTAAAACTTTTAACGTATTTCGTTATATAATTTAATATTAATATATATTCATTTAAAAATAATTTTAAAAAAATATTTTGTTAAATATTTTAAATAATTATAATTCAGATAAATATGTTATTGGTTTGTAAGAATTGTTAAATAAGTTACAATAAATTTAAATTTGTTGATAAATATATATTTTAATTTATATAATTTATTAATAGAATTTGATTGTAAAATTAATTAATTATTTAATTAGA
>JAAAKG020108501.1:0-15569 GCA_010014905.2 Druon quercuslanigerum | reverse complement strand
AATATTACATACATATATAATATATAACAATATAGTTCAATTAACTTCTTGTATTCAATGACATTTATCGAAATAATAAATTGCTATGAAATTAGGCATAGGACAATTACCATTTAAAGACTGTTTCAGGTTATGCAAGTACAAAAATTATGTTTCTGACCAAAAAAATATTTAGCTACGCCGCTAAAACTATTTTGTTTATAAAGAAAAACAATTTATTTAAGACAAAAAAATAATTTGCTTGACCTTAAAAAAGTATTTCAGAACCCAGTTAAAAAATTTGGAATTTTTTTTAAAGTGACTACTAATTTCTGTAAACTTAAATCAAACCTGAAGTTTAAACAAACGGAATAAATGCCTGGCTATTTTTGTTTAGTAAATTAAGATAAAACTCATTTTGTTCATTCACATTGCATTGAAAAACATGCCTGCTTCTTATATTCTGCTAAATTTTGGTAAACATTCTTTAATTTTCAAATACAATTATCTGTACAACCTTTGTATCGAGCGCGAGTGTAGTAATAAAAAAAAATCTTTAAAGCCTCAGGTGCTACAAGAACCGTCTTTGAAAAAAAAATTAAAAAGTGGAAATTTACGCATTAAGCTTACGAAAACAAGCACGAGAGCATACGAGCGCGTTATAAGCACTCTCAAATCTAGTGCAGTGATCCCAAATTTAAAATGTAGACGTACTGCGCTGCGCTAAGAGGCTTAAAGGGATCGCGATGAGGCAACTCGTTGCCATGGCAATAATAAGCCACGCCGTGTTCCTCTTACGCATTGATAGCGCAAGCGCAGAACCTGCTTATAAATAATAGGGTGACCGACTGGTGCGGTCATAGACGTATAAAGTATAGACCGCCAGTCTCTTTGATCCGCCGACGCTCCTGTTTAGAGAGAAAGAGAGAACGATTTTAGTAAGTACTTCTTTCTCTTTCTACTTAGTACTTCTTTCTCTTTCTAAAGGGGTCACGTGCGCGAGTCGACTGTTGGCGCGCTCCGCTCTCACCAGCCCACGTGACCCCAGCAGAAAGAGAAAGAAGTACTCACTAAAATCGTTCTCTCTCTATCTCTCTAAACACGAGCGTCGGCGGATCAAACATACTGGAGGTCTATACTTTATACGTCTATGCTTTCGGCCCGGAATTCGCCAGTTAGTCAGTAACGTATTCGTTTTATTTTTCAACATGATGGGTTTCAAATTTTATTTGTTAAGGCTTTAATGATTTACTGATTTAAAACCCGAATTTACAAAAGCTAAGTGCAAAAGAGTTTTCATTTTATAAACTGGAACATAAACTTATTATCTACAGAATACAGTTCTTGTGTTCATTGTATGTTTCCTTATGTTTATGTATGTTTATGTACCTAAAGTTTGTATGTGAAGAGTTCCTGAGTCTATGATTTAAATGTGAGAATTTCTGCTTTTGCCTTTACAGGATGTAGCGTTCGAGAAGCTAGTGTTTAATAATTTAAGGTTTAAATATCTAGGGTTAGACTGTTTAAGGTTTATTTGCTTATTGTTTAGACTTACAAGGATTGTGACACTAGGAATTTTTATGTATCGTTCATGCGTCTATGGTTTAAATTCCCTGGTTTAAGTGCCTAAGATTTGAAGATCTTAGGCTTAATTGTCTACGGTTTGTCTGCAAAAGGTTTATTTGTGTATTGTTTAGATGTACAAGGTCTATGCTTTAAAGGTTTGTAGTTAAGGAACTTAAGGTTGTTAATCAACAAACGGTTCATGCGTCTGTGAGAAACCTAACATATATCGGTCTAGGGTTTTTAGATACTAGGATTTACGTTCGTAGGGTTTAAGGGTCCCGGATATGCTGGTTTAGGGCTTTACGGTCTAGAGTTTAAAGGTCTAGGGTTCGACTGTTCAAACCTGGAGAGCGTATGATTTAGGTGTGCAGAGTTTGTAAGATTGGGTTTGTAGATATATGCTTAAATATCATCAGTTTAAGAACCTTGGTTTTGAGGATCTAGGGTTCTCAGATTTAGTTTTTTTTTCTTTTTTTATGATTTACTGTTAAGTGTCTTATTTTTTTTAATTTTTGCAATTTTCACTTTCTGCTGCCAAACATGTGATAAACATTTTGAATCATTCGCAGCAGAAGAAGAAGAAAAAAAAAGCAGAAGTAAATCAGTACGAAAAGAAAAATATTTTTGTTTTCAATAAATATGACTTGTTTCTTAACTTAACTTGTTGCTCTAACTCGAAATATTATATTTGCGGTTGAAAATGTTTAATTTTGCGTTTAACAGTCTTTTATTTTATTGAAAGTTTGCCTTGTTCTTGATAGAAAAGTCACCTTTTCTGTTAAAAATTTAATTATCAGGCTGAAAAGTCCAGTGAGAATTAAAATATTTGGTTAAAAGTTAATGCGGTTTATTTAAAATTATTATTTTTTCGTAAAAAATCAATCTCTTTAAATGAAATGTAATTTCTTTTGTCGAAGATCGGTTGTTATTGAAAATTAATTTTTTTAATTAAAAATTTAAGTATACAATTTTATGTCGAAAAACCTGGGATGTAGTTATTCACCCACATGAAATTTCAACACCCTGCAGTATCCAAACTTATACTAAATATCTAAATCCAAATATCCAAAATACTACTAAATAGTTTTTTGAATCTTTAAACCGGCTGTTATAGTTCAAACTATAAATTTGTCATTTTAAAAAGCCGCTATCGTTAAAACGTAAAATCATGCATAAATGTTGACGCTGGTTTTAAATAAACGTATAACGAAATCTTGTTTCGTTTAAACTCAGTCTTATCAAATGTAAATGTATCAGAAGGACAACTGTGACAACGCGAATGTAAGATAACGTCAAAAGTATATATCAGATCATCTGATAAAGCAGTAGACTATTCATTAATTATAATCTTCTTAAAATTTTTAATTAATATACTAAACAGTTTGTCTTATAATCAGAAAAGATGAGGAATGTCTTTACCCTGCTCTTATCCTTGGCCGTAATGCAAAATGATATCGGTAAATATAGTAATGTAATGTATCTATTATTTAGTCAAATATTTTTGAAGCTCAATGCTTATCAGAATGTTAACTTCTGTCAAAAAGTTATGAATTTCAATTCAAAAGTGGATACATATTATTTTCCGAAATTTGATTGCGAATTTTTCTTTTCGAGGTAACAAAGATTCGGATTATGCTGGAAAGGGAGAGCTGTATAGACAATATTATTTTTGTGTTCAGTCGCAGGAATGCCTTTGTGTCCTCTGATACACTCTGTCGTCATTTATAATAAACAGTTGTTAAAATTATGTAGTATATTGCACAACAATTATTATTAGACATGTCTTTGTGGGTCTAATTAGTAATCTTTACGGAGCAAAATTTAAAAATGATCTGGTGCTAGCTAGAGTTTCTTCTGGTGTTATCGTTTTCAAACCGTAAAAATTGAAATAATTCTAATATGATTATACGGCGGTGCTCTTAACTAATTATACAATAGCAGGGCTTATAAGGCTCACTTTTCAAGGGGCATTACAGATACATATGTAACATGGTGGTTGCGCCTAAAGGTTTCTACGTTCGGAAGCCGTTAAATCAGAGAAAATTATAGTCGTTTATGGAATTGCTCCCCTTGAATACAACATTATTCTCAACTTGTGACCTACCAACAAACAATTCCTCACTTGAAATAAAAATCTCATTCTGTATTTTGTGTTTCAGAATTAAGTACACAGTCAAAGCTTTTGCATGATGACGACCCAAAAGCTGCTTTCCGTGGCTTTGCTGGTTCTTTAACTTCTTCTTCATCTTCTCCTGGCAGATATTACCCAGAAACGAATCTTTGTCTGGCGACACCTAATTATTCTGCCCGTTCTCCACCAGCTGCCGAGCGGCCTCTGCGTGTCAGGTCTAGGTCTCCTCTCAGGCAAACTTTTCCGAACGTACTTGGATATCGATTTGAAGATCTTGCACTTATTCGACTAAGTCCGCACAACAATCCGAATCGGACATTCGAACTTCGAAGATACATTTTTCCTCCCAATAAACCAATTAGATTGCTAAACAAAAATTATGCCCTCGAACCCATATCAACCGAAGCAAAAATTGTATTATCAACGTTTCAGGGCGACGTCTGTGCAATATTGGAAAATTCTTCAAGCAGCCACACGATTCTTCGTGCAATATTTAAACCTGTTCTTTCAGGATCTAAACGTGCGAAAATAAACATGCATAGCGGCGCGGTTAAAGAATTAAGCACAGAAGAAATTGCGGATTGCCCAGTGTCCTCGAAAGAAGTAATCACGAAGAGTTATAGAGTATTCGGTGAGTTAACTTTTTAAATAATTATAATTAAACCTATCTTTTCTCAATGCGTGATTCTAACATCTTTTAAATTGCAAATTTTTTGTTTGTAAGTAAATTACCTATTTGAAACAATTTTAAACTCAGTTTGCAAGTCTTAGGATATAATTTTTCTTATTTTTTTGCACCTAAAATTTATTTTATTATCGCTTCCTACTCTTTTTTAAAAAGTCAAATTATGGTGACATTCCATGTTACCTATTCAATAAAATAGTTTAAATTCATAAATGGCTCTCAGTTCTAGAAAGACACA
The DNA here is from genome assembly GCA_010014905.2 of Druon quercuslanigerum. Taxonomy (NCBI): domain Eukaryota; kingdom Metazoa; phylum Arthropoda; class Insecta; order Hymenoptera; family Cynipidae; genus Druon; species Druon quercuslanigerum. The sequence goes on along the minus strand of JAAAKG020108501.1, from coordinate 10,970 downwards.
GAATCAGTACAAATTTGTGTGCAAGGAAGCACTTGAATCCCTATCTAGATTTCTCAAGTTCTTAACCTTTTATTTACAAAAATTTAAAAAAAACAGGACCTTTTTTATGATTTGTGTGTAAAATTAGTATCTAGCCTCTGAATGTTCTCTGCTGCTGGGCTTATTCGTTTGGCGAAGGGTGGAAGCGTATATAATGTATTTTTGTTTCTGGGGATCAGAAAAACGCTTTTAAAGTTTTGACAATAGATTTTTTATAAAAAAATTATACCTATATAAACAAGTCGAACAAGTATATAGTATGCTATAATAGGCATAGCACAGTAATGCTAAAGGATCGAGGGGGCAATGAAAAAAAGAATGGTCCGAGTAGCTAAAAAAATGTAAAAAAGGAAAAAGGCATTTTTTTAAACCTTCACATCGGGCTACTACTTTGAAAAAATGAAATCCGTTGCAAATTTTCGTATGGGCTAAAGCCGTTAAATAAAATATTATCCTGTATTTCTTGTTTCAGGACCTCCTTCAGGCACAACTCTTTCTCTTGCCACACCTAATTTTTCTGCTAGGTCTCCACCACCTGCTAAGCCATCTCTTCGTGTAAGGTCCAGGTCTCCTCTCAGGGATACTTTTTCAGCCCTACTTGGATATGGATTTGAAGATCTTTCATCTATTCGACTTATTCCATATAAATATCCGAATCGGATATTCGAACTTCGCAGATACGTTTTTCCTCGAGAGAAACTAATTGCATTAAGAAACAAAAATCATGTGCTCATTCCTATGCCAACCGAAGAACATATTGTATTATCAACGTCCAGGGGCGACATCTGTGCAATTTTGGAAAAACAATTTAAAAGACCAACGAATCTTCGTGCAATATATAAGAAAACAACTTTTGTTGCGCGATCAAAACGAGTGAAAATAAATATTAATAGCGGCAAGGTTGAAGAATTGACTGCACAAGAAATCGCGGAATGTCCAATATCATCCAAAGATGGAGTCAAAAAGAAATATAGAGTAACTCGCGTTTAAACTAAAATTATATTATACACGACCCGATTTAATGCGTAGACATTTTGAAATTAAAGATTAAGATATACGTAATCGTTTTACATTTGCAACTACATTGGTTCACATGTGACAAATGTTACGTACAAAAAATCTATCTGCTACATTACAAAGCTTACAAAGTACATTTTCAATTTGGAAAATTTGAAAATACAGTTCAAGAGACTTAAGTTGACTTTTGGGAGGACATTATCTACTATTTCTGAGCTTAGAAGTAAATTGTTTTATGGCTGAATCCGTTGAAATAATTTTTCTTTAAGAATAAATTTTTTAAAAGAATATATTTCACTATTCTTCACAGCTAGGTTCAAAATTAAAAAGAGTAGAGTCGTAGGTTTTGTTTTCTTAAACATAGTTATTACATAGCTATGGTTGTAAAAATTAACTTGATTTAGGATTTTAATCATTTGATTGTAGTATTTGAATTATTACATTGAACTTATGCCTTAATCATCCTTCTACCTGTAAGCCAATTTGCTTGTTCAGATATTGCAAAAATTTTATATTTCATAATGATTGAAATGAAATATAATTTTTAAAGTTAAAACTTCAAATAATGCTGAGATTTTTTTGGTAAACACTTAGACGGCTGCATCTCATGTAAGGTTGGAACAGGGTGGTTGTACTCACTTTATATTATAAATTTAAAGTTTTATGCTTTTAATAGACGAAAATGATAAAACAAGTTTTAGCATTATTAGGATTCCGGAAATGTTACCCAAGACTGGAAAGAAAATAAATAGAAAATTATAAAATTTAAATACTTTTTTTTTTAAATGTGTTTTTATATGCAGACAATTTCATGAAAGATTTCTAACCACATAACTTAAGCGTAACCTGGAAATTTAAAATAAAATAGACATTTCTGAAGCCTGCTTAAAGATGTGTGATCCATATCAATTTATATTAACTGAAGTTCGGTGGCACTGCCGTTATAACTAGACTCTTCATTATACGATGAATCAATACTAAACCTGGACATAAAAAATAGGGTTTTGAAAGCCGGATTGAAAATTGGGTCAGGAGTAGATAATGAAGCACATGGTAGGAAAGGAGTAGGTTTGATTATGAATGAAAGAGCAAGGAAGCATCTTCAGAGATTATGATTTTGTATCTCTCAGATTGCTGTGGGCTGGAATTAATGTAGGAACTAAAATATTGTTTATCATTACGTGGTATGCTCCAGCTGATAGTAAACCGAGATACAATAGGAATTTGCGAATATAAGGAAAGAATAATTCTGCTAGAAGATATGAATAAAGGGTCAGGGACCCTATATCACGATGCAGAAAGAATACCAGGTTATTTTGGGGATCCAAAAACAAATTATAATACTAACAGATTAGTTGACTTGTGCTTAGAAAAGGGCTTGTTCATGACAAACACTGGATTTAGGCATAACATGAGCCACACGCACAACTGGTAGAAAGAAAATAGCAAAGTATAATGACTTTATTGTTGCGATGAAAGACTAAGAGATCTAGTCAAAAATACGAGGGTCATGAAGGGGTTCTGATTGCAAAACTGATCATTACGTTCTAGTCCCTAAAATAAGCTAAGGTCAGGGATGGAGTAGAAAGAAAACTATGGTCGAAAGTTGTGGTCGTGGATTCCATAGTTAAGAGTGCGACTGAAGTGTGTAGTACTGTAGTTGAAAGAAGAACGTCAGGTATAATGGCGAAATGATAAAATCTGTGGAGCCGTCCATGAAAAGAAACAGGTGTATCTAAGATTGCTATACCACAACTGCGATGTAGAAGACTATCCGTTAGAAATCTCAATTGAGAACTTTTGTGTAAACAAGATTATTGAAACAATTAACAACTTAAAAAACATGTACCCCCTTTTTCACACTACTCCCCTGCTCAGTGACTGAGTGAGCCCTTAATTTTGTCCTCAGATGAGGCTTTGAATGTCAAGGCAAAAACCAAAGAGGAATTAGAAATACAATAGAGACCGAAAGCTATCCAAGGCGAGCACCCCAAAACATTGGATCAACATGAAGTGGATAGTGAGTCATCCAATACTTGACTCAGAAAGGCTGTTCTGTATCCAGAGACGGAAGGATTCGTTATTGCGATACAAGACAAGGTTTTCAGTACCAGGAATAATCGCAAAGATGTGCTACGTTAAGACGTGGTTGGCCATTGCCGATTATGTGGAGATACCAACGAATCCTGCGAGCACATTATTAATAGCTGTCGCGTAATGGCTTTTAGCGAATATAAATTAACATTATACATCAGCAACTTGCCCTAAACCTAGGACTCTTAAAAGAAGGGATGCCTTTCTGTACATACATTCCAATGCCCGTTTTACAAAGCGAAGATTACATCTTATATTGGGATGCTACTATCCAAAAGGATCATTTCATCAGAGCCAATCGATCTGAAATTGTGATGCGAGAAAAAAGGTGGAAGAGTCAACATCATCAAAATTGCTATACAACCAAGATTCATAAGGATAGCGAGTTAAGGCATGAAGTAGAGACCATATTGTGAGTTCGGCTACATGCACAGAAGGGGATTTTAATAAATACATGTCGCATTGTAAGAGACTTTCTCGACCAACAGGAAGTAAACGAATAAAAACCTGTGGAGCGGCAGATGGTAGCCCTAAGAAAGCATGCAGCGGTGACTGTTGTCTCCTTGCTTTCCTCAAGTGTAAAATTAAAAAGAAAAGATGTATGGGAAGTCACGTAATGCAAATCCCAGTACCAGATTTTCACGATCGGTGACAATATTATTTCTAGATGATTTAAAATATTATTTATGAAAGAGAACATTTTATCTGTAAATAATCGTTTGATCATAGGTTTTCTGAAAAAAGTATAAAACCCACAAAAAATAATGATTTACATAAATTATGTTTTTTATTGACATTTGTTTATGCTGTCGTTTCTCACTAATTTGTTTTAAAATGATTAAATTTTGTTAAATTCTTCTCAAGCAAAATACGAACTATCTGCACAACCTTCCCACCCAAAAAATATCCCCACGCCTCTCTCATTCACACTCTGAGATAAGCAAGCATGACTCTTCTTATTCATTCTACTACTTTGTATCTAATGCATTTATCTATTACCTTCCGGAGCCCGCTTCTAATGATAAATGCAAATATAAAAGGAACTGCAAAATTAGGTCTTTGCTATGTTTTTTAAAAATCTTTTTTTTGTGTGAGTTGTAATTAGAATATTTACCAGAAAAAGTTGGTTTCTCATATTAATTTGTAAGAATTTCTTTTGTAATATTTGAATGTAAAATTTTCCGCTCTTTCCATTTGCGGGATAAAAAATAGGGGTTCCCACTTTTAAAACATATTTTGACCTTGCAATGACCTTCAGGAATGACCTGGGAGTTAAAATAAAGGTCACCAATAGATTTCTTGGTATACTTTTGTCAGAACTGTTATCTCGTAGGATGCGATCCTTGAAAGTTATTCAGGGGTATCCATACTTTGGTATAACATTATCATCAATAGTTGCGACAGAAATTCGTGCATATCCTAAATAAAAGAAAAGTCTACAGTAATCCCCAGAGCACGGGGACTACCTAAAATACACAAAGAAAGAAATCCTTTGAGGTTAATAATTTCTGCTATAAATAATACCATTGCTTAACTAGCCAAATTTCGTATAGAACGTTAACGATTAATAATAGGCAGTTTTTAACAGGCATTCTTAAACTCCTACAAGAAGTTTTAGGGATTGTCAGTAGCTTTGATTCCAATCTTAAATTTACATTTGAAAAAAAGCAAACTACACAATTACTTTTTTAGACATATTAATTACAAGAACTAATAATGAGACTTTTCTAACAAATTGTTATCAAAAAGAAAATTGGTCTGGTAAATATTTACACCTTTCATCACAACATCTATGGTCTCAAAGGAGGGGGTAATTTTTAGACTTATAGGTAGAGCCATTAAATTATCTTCTCCACAACTCAGTAAATACAACATCCAATTATTACGACAAACTTTAAATAACAATGAATACATTTTAAATATTTTAATTAGTTCATGAAAAAAATTAGAAATTATAATTAAATGATTCTTTGAATTTATAAATAACAATTGAACCTGTATTTAATAATTTAAAGCCTCTTTAATCTCAGATAATTAAACTTGTAATTTAATAGTGTTTTATTAATAAATAATAATTTGTTTAATATTTAATTTTTCGAACTAAGACTGAATTGATGGAGGTTTTCCAACAGAATTGCTCAAAGAAACTTAATTGTTAAATTTACAAGTTTATTCATCTATAATACATTTTAGAGCACCTAATATCACAGCGTAGCGCAGATATGTATTTTTTAACCAGAAATATTTCAACTGTTTAAGGCCCGGTATTCGTTAAACCCCGAAACTATTAAAATAAGAACATATTATTCCCAATTCTTTTAAATTAAACATTGAAAATTTTTTTAGCAACTGAATTTTAAATTTTTTACTAGCAATTTGAATGGTTGGTACAAAACCGATGGTTAAAGAAGACTGCTTTACACATGCTTAATGATGAAAATTTTTCATTTTCACACTATTAATGAATTACTTTTGTATCAACATATTAAAATAAAAGTTGAAGTTCCAAAAACAATAAATTTTGACTGGTCTTCTCTAGGGCGGTATCGTCCTACTTCGGCCCATTCTTTTAAGGAAACTCATTTATAATTACTGATATCTGTAATATTATTCAAATGGTATCAGGAGCGTTATTTTGCTGGAAATTATGAATAAAACATGATGTAGAAATAAAATTCCTTAACTGAAGAGAAATTAATTCAGAGACTTGTTTATTGCTGTAAAAAAGCCAATATTTATTTTTTAACATCTTGTCTTTTCTCCATACCCGCAGGAAAAAATAATTAGAAAATTTTAGTCTATAAGAGATCTTCTCCGTCATTATTTGAGTTTCCTTCGGGTAATTAGTCCCAGTTCTACTGCCCATTTCCATTGGCTGAAGTTTGGTGAGACTGACGTTAGAACTAGACTTTCCACCATATGACGAATCAATACTTAGGTTGGACCCTATTTCTAATAATAAAATAAACTTCTCGTAATAACGTGTACAATTTAAATAATTATTACTACAAAGAATATAGTAGCCTCAAAATGGACTACAACTTTGCTTGACGAAAGACGTTAAAATGATTAGACACAAAAAGAGAATACCCAAATAAATAGTTAAAGAAAATAAACGTGAAATCAGAACAGAAGAATAGAAGAAAATACAAAACTGCCTTGAAGGAAGCAAGAAACTGCTACATAAAAAAATGAAGGGAAGTAAAAGTACAAAATTTGTCAACATGAGAAATAGTAAATGTGAAATTCTATACGATACAGACGGGATACAACACGCTATGAAAGACTATTTAAGGGGACTATTCGGTGATGAACCTATAGGGTTATTTAAGTAAATAAGACTATTATTCTATATAAACCCATAAACTCTATAACCCCTTCCTTAAATTACTCCCTTTCCGACCGAGTGAGTTGCGCCTACCGCGAAAGGGTAATGGTGCAATAATCATAATAATGATATCAAGACTTTAAAATTCGGAAGTATCAGAAAAACAAACTAATCTCAACAAATCTTAAGCATTTTATTTGTTTAAAGTCAGATAAAAATGTTCCAACCAATCGACATCTACAATTATCTGACGACGGATAATTTTTGTCTACCTCGTGATAAAAATTACCTGACTTATGATAATTTTAGGTTGCAGTTGTTCGCTAATCAAGTCTTTCTTTCAAATTTGGGAGGACAAAAATATGATAAATACAAAAAAACCTCATTAGCCCCCCACAAAAACAATAGTTAGTAAAACAAAAGCCCTTCTAAAAGACTATAAAATTCACAGCGAAAGTGTTTTTGGGTAAAAACCCAATAAGAAAATCCAAAAAAATACATATATAGGTTTTTGAGTTCGCTAATTTAGAATCCGAGGTCCCTTGATCTGTATCGCATCAGATTCAAGGTCATTTCAAGGTCAAACTGCAGAAAATCCATTAAAAAATCCCTAAAAATACATATGGTACATGGGTTTTTGGGATCAACTGATTTTGAAACCGATATCCGTTGACCTGCATTACATCAGGTTCAAGCTGATTAAAAAGTCAAACGAAAAAATACGATAAAAAAAGTTTAGAATAATACACATATTAACCCCCGATTCGGATTTAGTTTTTTCAAAAACTTATGTGGATGTTTTTCTGGATTTTTCTAATCAGATTTTTTAGTTTGACCTTTTATTGACCTTAAGCCTGATGTAATAGAGGTCAGCGGACCTCTGATTCAAAATCAGCAACCCAAAAACGGATTTATGTATTTTTATGGATTTTTAAATCAGATATTTTGCTGTTTAACCTTTAAATGACCTTGAATCGGATACGATAGAGGTCAGCGTACCTCGGATTTGAAATCACAGGAACCTAGGTATGTATTTTTTTGGATTTTTTTCTTAAAAACACTGCATAAAATCCAAAACATTATTGATAAACGAAGAAATTGTTGCAAATCATTTTTTAGTTTTTGGGTAACAATTTAAACAATGTTGCGGTACATACAATGAGATATGTGTGCATATTTAAAATGACTTAGCTATCATGTTTTTTAAAAATAATTGTAAGTTTTTAATATATCAAAATGTGTAAAAAAGAGACCCTAGAACATTAGGAAACTTCCTTGAATGATGCATGAATAAAAGATTTGTGATGATTCAGACAAAAATGAACAAGCTTTTAGAGAGTTTTGAAAAAAATCAAGAAAGTGCAGAACGTCAAAAGGTATTTTTTTAAAACAAATATTTTTGTTTTAGAACATTCTTCAGACACGCTACTTTCTCTTGGCACACTTCATTCTTTTGCCAGGTCTCCACCAACAGCTGAGTCATCTCTTCGAGCCAGGTCGAGGACTCCTCTCTGGAAAATTTTTTCGAGCCTGTTCGAATATAAATTTGAAGATCTCGCTTTTATTAGACTCAATCCCTACAAAAATCCGGTTTGTAGATTTCAACTTTAAAGATACGTTTTTCCTCCCGATAAAAAAATTGGATTAAGAGTGCAACTGTGATTTTAGCATTTTTCTAATAATACATGTGCATCATAAGTTTTAGCAAAGCAAAGTAATATTAATGGCATTAATATGCATATATTTTTGATGAAAAAAATCTGTCGTCAAAAATTCGATCCCTTACAAGAAGGTGTAACTAAATCTATCTGCGTCGAAACAACCTCTTATCAACTGTAAACATCGGAAAACCCCGAGTCTGACTCCTCAACTGTAAGAGATAACGACAAAAGAATAGGTTCTATAAACTGATAAAGCTGTAAACTGTTCACTAGTTAGATTGTTATTTAAAGTTTTAGAGAACAAATTAATCAGTGTGTATTTTAATCAGAAAAGATGAGAATTCACTGTTCTCTGCTCTTATACTTGAGAGTTATTCTAAATTCTATTGGTGAATATAATTAAATAATATATTCATAATTCAAGTAAATATCTTTTAAGTTCCGAGCAAATCTGCGGGTATTTTTAGTTTTTCGAAAAGCCTTTTAGTTTAAAAAAAATTAACTACATGAGGTTCAAATCCATGTTTACAGGCACACACAAAATGTTCGTTAAGCAACTAATGCCGTTAAAGCTCAGAAAATGGGTCCTGCAGAATAAACTGAAAAAGAATATATGTAAAAGTTTCATTTAAACATTTCTTAAAATATAAAATTATATTTGTTTCATAAACAAGAATTTGTACATTCTATTTACTTTACCCATTGTCAAACATCATAAAGAATGTTTCCTGAAAATTGAAAAAAAAAGATTTAAAAATTCGCTGACTTACGGCAATTAGTTATATAGAAAAGTATTATTACCTCAAACATTAGGTTTCTTGTTTGCTGCTTTCAAACCTAATCTAACCTGAATTAGTCTGTTATGAGACTGTAGGGCCGCCTGAACAGTGTGTCGTGATGTTTATGATAACTTTGGTCATGAAAACAACTCCTGGTGTACTTATTTTTACTCACAGTTACATGAGACTGCTGTTAATATTACAATTCGGCGATTTATTTAACTAATAATATTGTATCAGGCTTTGTAACGCTTACTTTTTAGTGGGCGTTAGAGGCTCATAATGTGGTTATTGCTTATGAAAGATTCAATGAGCCAAGGTCGTTAACCGAGAGAAAGTTACAGGTGTTCATGTAATTGTAGCCTTCAATTACAAACCTTTTCACAACTCGTGATGTACCAACATAGATTGTGTTCTTAACATAAAAATGTGATCCTGTATTTCTTGTTTCAGAATTAAGTTCGCAGTCCGACCGCAGGCATGATGGCGACTCTAATCCTGGTTTTCGTCACTCTCAACCTTCTACTTCATCTTCTCCTCAAAGATATTCTCCAGAGAGGAATTTTTCTGTTTCCACAACTCGATATCTTGCTAGTTCTTCAACAGCCAACCAGCCACCTATTCGTGAAAGGTCCAGGTCTCCTGCCAAGCAAACTTTTTCAACCTTATTTGGATTTAGATTAGAAAATCTTGCACTAATTCGACTAAGTCCCCACAGCCATCCAAATCGGGTATTTGAACTTCGAAGATACGTTTTTCCTTTTGATAAACCAATTGGATTGAGAAAAAAAAACAATATCCTCATACCCATGCCAACTGACGAACAAATTGTATTATCAACGTTCAATGGTGATGTTTATGCAATATTGGAAAAATCATCAAGCCAAACCACGATTCTTCGTGCAATATATAAGAGTAAACTTGTTTATCAGGGCGCAATACGCGCTAAAATAAACATGAGAAGCGGCATGGTTGAAGAATTGACGACAGAAGAAATTGCAGAATGTCCAGTATCCCTAAAAGATGCAGTCACAAAGCGTTATACAGTATTCGGTGAGTTAACACTTTTAGTTATGAAACTATTTTTTTGCAATGCGTGATTTTAAAACGTTTTAAATAAAAAAATGTGCATTAAAAAATTTTTTTTATAAAAGCAGTTTTGAAATTCAGTTTATAATACGTAAGATGTAATTTTTGTTGTTTTTTATACCTAAATATTATATAATTGTGGCTTCAAAATTTTTTTTTGAAAAATATAACAAAATTTAAAGATTCCATCTAGGACTCAACGCCTCAATGTTCTCCGCTACTGTTTTTTCTCCAGTGTGAAATTGAAACTAAAATATCTTGAATGTGGTACCGCAAGGCACCAAAAACGCATTCTACTCTCAGACTTTGCTGATGATTGGAAGTGTTATTGATGAGAAAATACATTTTAGTTTTTTTGAAAAAGTCAAGAAAGCACAAATTTTCTGAAATTTAAAAGTTAAAATAGTATTATTATTTACGATTAACGGAAAGAAAACATTATTTGGTCTGATTTCCTTTTCTTACCAATTACTTAAAAAATTATTTAATTTTCTTAAAATGTAGCTTACTTCTTTAGAAAAAAATTACTACAAGTTTACTGAATGAATTTTTCTTCGAATAAGTAACCAATATTTTAATATAATTATTTGTTTCAAAAATATTTTTTTAGAAAGGCAATTGTTTAACACTGCATTTATACATTCGTCAGGTCGGAGCTTATAAATTTTTAATAAACGAACATTTTAATTTTAGCTAATTGTGAAACATTATAAACAATATTTCCTGTAAATTACATTGAAAATTTTAAGAATGAGTTGAATTATGGAAATTTAAAGTATAAAGGGGCACACTACATACAGGCGTAAGTGCTAAAACCTGACTAATAATAATAATAATAATAATAATTTTCACGCGTGTTTCCGCGTTCCCGCGTTGATGTCGCGGTAGAGCTTGAGCTTTCCTCTCATGATTTTGACGGCTATGTTGGCGGTAGCATTGCTACTGACAGGGTTTCCCATGTCA
>JAAAKG020108490.1:0-15570 GCA_010014905.2 Druon quercuslanigerum | reverse complement strand
ATTGACCTTGAAATAACCTTGACAGCGAGGTCCAAGGTCAAATAAAAGGTCACCATTAAATTCCCCGGGAAAAATTAATAAAGACTTCATGTTAATTTTAATTTTCTAAAATTTTCTGGGGTTTCCATACTTTTTTCTCGCCCTGTATATCGTGAAATATTGGAGAATGACATTAAATTTTTTGAAAACTGAAAATTTAAATTTAAACACTTGTTTTACCGCAATCCCTCTCAGTCGAAAAATCCATTGCAAATCGATTTCAATATTTGGACATAAATCTCTGGAACATATCTCTAGGTGATTTTTAATCATGCAAACAATTTATTATATAAACAGTTATATTGTTTATGATATTTATAATTTGTTTAAAAAATAATTGAAGTAAAATTTATCATAAACTAGAACCAGGATAGATATCAACTAGATATCTATCCTGGAATATTGTAAAATGAAAATATATATCATGAAATCTAAAAATTTAAATTTAAACATATTTTTACCCCCTCCACTCTCATTCGAAAAACCCATTGCAAATGAATTTCAATATTTGGACATATAGCTAGAACGAATAGTGCCACAAAAAATGTAATGATATCGTTCACGAGATCTTGGCCATATCTCTAGGTGATTTGTTAATTATGCAAACAATTTATTATTTAAACAGTCATATTGTTTATATTAGTCACAATTCGTGGAAATAAAAAGAGGAGAACAATCTATCATGAATGATAACTAGATATCTATCCTGAAATATTGTTAAATGGAAATAAATTTGGTGAAATCTATAAATTCAAATTTAAGCATACTTTTACCTCTCTAGTCTCAATCAAAAAATTCACTGCAAATGGATTTCAATATTTGGACATATAGCTAGAACCATTCGTCCCAGAACAAATCTAAAGTTATCGTTCAAGGCCTCTCGAACATATCTCTATGTGATTTTTAATAATTCACACAATTTATTTTTCAAACAGTAATATTAGTTATATTATTTACAATTTGTTTAAACAATAAATGAAAAACAATTGATCATGAATGACAACTAGATATCTATCATGGAATATTGTAAAATGTAAACAAATTTTTTGAAATCTAAAAATTCAAATTTAAAAATTTTTCTAACCCCTCCACTCTCACTGAAAAAATTCATTGCAAATGCATTCTAATATTTAGACATATGGGTAGAAGGAATAGTTCCAGAACAAATGTAAAGTTATCGTTCAAGGCCTTTCAAAACATATCTCTAGGTGATTTTTAATAATGCAAACAATTTATTTTTTAAACAGTTATATTGTTTTCAATATTTATAATTTATTTAAAAATAATTTAAGTACAGTTTACCATGAATGACAACTAAATATCTATCCTGGAAAATTGTAGAATGGAAATAAATGTTTGAAATCTAAAGATTTTAATGTAATCATTTTTTACCGCAATCCCTTTCAGCCGAATAATGCATTGAAAATGGATTTCAATATTCGGATATATATCTAGAACGAACTAATTGTCCCAAAGAAATCTGAAGTTATCGTTCAAGGCCTTTTGACTATATTTCTAGGTGATTTTTAAGCATGCAAACAATTTATTAATTAAACAGTTATTTTGTTTAAAGTAGTTTTAATTTGCTTAAAAAATAAGAGAAAAACAATTTATCACGCACGTCTTCCTGGATTGACAACCAAGTGTTCCGCCACCCTCCAACCCTACGCCAGAAAGTTAAGCTTTCTGCCAAAATGATTTGCCAAGCTGCTACACATCATCCAACACCTCGACCTACTCTCGGACTAAGTCAGCGAGACTTAACAGCGATTGTGGACCAGCAGGTCCCACCTCCCTTTTGTAAGTTGGTTTAATAAACCCTTCTTTTGTTTATTTTACCTGGCATTCAAGTTTATTGACTATACCCGGTTCTTGACTGTTCACACCCTTTACCTTTCCTCAATTTCTGACACCTGTCACAAATTTGGCGCCCTCCTTGAAAAACCCACAATCCCCAAAATCCCCAAAATCCTAATTCGAGAAAAAGTCAAATTAATGATGAATTTTGGAAATCAAAGTAAATTGTTGCATGTGTGTCATTTAAAACGGAAGATTTGAATTTAAATTTTAAAAATGGAAATTGTGTGAAAATTGAATTTTGATAAATTTATATTTATATGAAATTTTTGTAAGAAAATGTGCAGGTAGGAAGATTTTTAGTCGAAGAAAGTGCGGGTAGACCTGTCCGATAAAACGTTGGTGGGACCAAAGCCCAATTTAAATTTCCACCATCTCCAATAAAAAATAAATTTACCCCGATAATTAATGCCCTGTGTGTACTCCATGTAGGACGGATTGCACAGGTGAGGGGTTTAAAACCGGAAAAACTAAATATAAAATGGCAATTTTTAGTTAGCTAGAAAAAGGAATATAGAAAAAAGATACAAGCAAAAGAATAAAGTTTACTCGTAGGAGAAAACTAGAAGAAATTGGAAGCATAAATACGGACATTAGAAAAGAACGCCGGGTCAGTCACAGAAATTGGCGCGCGAACTTAGAAGTCGGGTAACGCAACCGAAACAAATCCAAGCTATCCCGCCCTCAGTAGATACTTCCGCTATTTGGTAAGGCCATGCGCATACCCCAGTAGTAAAAACCGAGACGCTCACTTGAGTAAACCTGCCGGTTTTTGTCAGCCCATAAAAACAACTAAGATAGTCGATATATTTGAAGAGAATAATGCGTAAGAAAATTCGAGTAATTTAGAAATCGAAAATATTGATAATCAATCGGCCGAAAGAGAAAATGGAAGAGAAGAAATAAATACAAACTGAAAATTCATAACGGTAAGAAATAGAGAATTAGAATGAGGTGCGGTACAAGCAAGGCAAGCAACAGGTGCAATCCCAAGAACGATAACATAGACACACACACAGACAGAAGGTACCCCCAACTCAAACAGCTAAAACCGTACCCCACATAGACGCGAAATGGGAATACTGTCCGCAAATACCGAGAATACGTTAGGTAAATGGAGGATAGAAGAGGAAAATAGTAGTCATTTAGAAAATAGTAAATTAGAAATGTGTAGAATGGATGGAGAAATTGAAAACAAGAGAAAAGAATTTAAAAGATTAGAAAAAAACAGAGAAAGATTAGAATCGAGTCGATTAGAACAAGGAGAAACACTTAGAGAGGGAAAAGAAAGAATAGAACGAGAAACAGCAGAGAAAGCAAAATTAGGTCGCGAAAGATTAGGAATAGAATTAGAAAGACAAGAAAGAAAAAAGACGAGAATTGATAATAAAACTTTCGAAATTGATCCTTTTATAGAAAATAATAATGAGTTTTGGAATGAGGCACAAGAATTAATTAATTTTCAAGAAAATAAAAGAGATACAATGAAAAAAAAAGAACTTTCAAAAGAAATTAAAACTTAAAATGATAAAATGGATAGAACTTTAAATACAACACAAAATTTATTCAATCAAAGTAATAAGTCACGAAATGTACAAAATACGGTTCATTTCGAAGAAACAGATTTAGAATATAACGATCAAAGGCACTCGCTAGCAGGTGCAAGAAAGAGAATAACAATAAATAGGGGTAGCGGTCAATGGGACGGATACTCATTACCGAGAAACCAAAAGGGAAAGAGAGGACATAACAGAAAATAATATGAATGAAATCCCAGCAACTCTCTTTCCTTTCGGAATGATTCAAACTCTTTTCCAGATAATGTCTGATTGGCCCACTAAATTTAAAACTAACACGGAAAATAGTCCAACTTATGTTTTAAATAATTTAATAAGATTTAAAAGAGGGTATAAAATTAATGAACTAGACATTTTAGAAAATTTAGATGCTGTTTTAGAAGAAGAAGCATTAAGTTGGTTATTAAAGATTTTAAAGAAACTTATTTAAACGAAAGATATATGGAATTAATTAAAAATAAAATAAAATTATGTAACCAGAAAAAAGATTAAGATATTCATGGTTTAATTACAGAAATTAAATAATTATTCGAAAAATGAATGTCCCGTCCGAGCCTAGAATGGCAATTAAGAAAGACTTATGAAAATCTGAGAATCGAAAATAAGTTTTATATTTCGAGAAATGCTTTTTCAGAAAGAGATAATGGTAAAACAGATAAAAATAAAAACGATACAGAAAACGATCAAAGACAAAATTATATTAAATACGAAAATCAAAATAATGATCAAAATCAATCGAGACAATTTAGACCGAGAAATAAAAATCAACAAAATAAATATCAATTTCAACCGAAAGTTTTGAATAGAAATCCAAAATTTGTTAATCCAAGATTTCAAAATAATAATTCAAATTATGCGAATAATCAAAGATATTCCGGAAGTCAGAGGTTTATGTATAATACAATGTTTTCAGAAATCAAAACACAGCTGGGCACGTATTATTGAATACAATTAAACAGCTCTTAGGAAAAACACAAACACGACAAATTGAAAATACTGCGCAAATACCAGGGCTCTTATTTAAAGTAGAGGGGAAAAAATAAGTCGGATGACAAAAAAGAAAATAATATCCAAACTTAGGAACCCCGAAATTTTAACTACAGATCGCGAGAACCCATTACATGCTACAATTGCGGGAAAATAGGCCATTTTTGACGTGATTGTTGGTATAGCTTATATCAGGGAAACGAATACGGTCGCTTTTAAAGGCGGCAAATAGCAGACAAAACCAGAGACCGCCTGAAATACTCAACACGGACACAAATGACACAGACGAAATGAGATTTCACCTAATGATTGATTTTAAAAATGGTATATATGAAGTCTTAGTTGACATATGTAGGTGAAAGGTTAATAAAAACGATAAAAGAATTAGATTATGAAATTAAAAAATCAATAAATAACACGTTGATGGTCGCAAACGGACAAAAATAAAAAATAAAAGGAAAAGGTTGGTACCAAATTTGAGATCGATAGGAATAATAGGAACCGATATGATAGAAAGATTAGGTTGAAAAATTGATTATGAAAAAAATATTTGTGGTTACGAAAATGACCACATATTAAATATGCAATAGAAGCGAAAGTATATAAAATACAGGAACTGATATATAGAGAAAAGAAAGAGAGTGACAATAGGAAGAGCGAGGAAAATAGATTAAAATTTGGATCAAAGGTTAGCCCGTGATACGACATGCGAGAGAAAGAGACAGATTTTCTACCGTGCTATTCTACACCCTAAACCCTATAAGGCAAGCAACGCAACACTGGCACGAGCCAGCGTGGGCGTACAGAGATTAGCTAAGCGGTCTAATCAAAATAAAGAGAGAGAAAGGAAAACAAATAAGGATAGAAACAAAATAAATAAGAAGTTACAGGCGAAAAATAAAGATAGGAATTTAGATACAGAATTTAAAGGGCCTTTGGAATGCAATAAAGAGAAAAAGGATTCTAATTTATTCGCAATTAGAAAAAGTAATTGGAGTAACTTTATGAATAATGCGGTAATAAATAATGGTATTGCACGCGTAAAAATAGAAAGGAAGGAAAATTTAGAATTTTGCGAGGAAATATCTGAAGGCATAGTAGAGTTAAATAAAGCACAACAAGTGCAATTAGAAAATATAATTAAAAGAAAAATTACTAATCAGGGAACAGAATTAAAACTTACCATAAAATAGATGTACAAGGACGTGAGCCAATTAAACAAAGATATTCTTATGTATCACTAAGAATTAGAGAGTTTATGTATGAACAAGTAGATAGACTATTACACGGAGAGAATTTTGATATCAATATTTGGTTTATTCTATATCTATGGTTAAAATAAAATGTAAGAATTTAGCGATAATTGAAGTACTATTATAAAGATTCCTACTGTAATAAGAGATGATAGTATTTCTGTACGTATTATTATAAACTTGACCAAGCAAGAATTAGTATTGACGGTTAGAAATAGTCTTCTTTACTGTTTGAAAATTGCAAGTGTGAAAAAGTGATAATAATCAATAACAAGTTTTGTTTTAAATATCGTGAAAGTAAGTATTTTAAGTAACATAAGTAATAAGAAATGTACGAAATTTTAATATTCCTAAATAAAAATGCTTATTAAAATGCGAGCCACTAGTAATATCTGCAACTGGAATTTGTGAGAATTATAAAAGGCTATACTAAAAACGCCCGAAGGATTCCGAGCTCTTCCGTCCATAGCCGAGTCCGTGACAAAAGACGACCACTAAAGACGACCAGTGACTCACCCATTGTGAGTTTCGGCGATAGCGGGCATTACGATTTGGTTGTCTGTCTTTTTTTCTCGCAACATGAATAAGTGAGAGTGAGAAAGACACGAATGTTCGCGAGCCAAAGACCGTTCTAATTTATTCTTTGAATTATTTATTACCCAGCATTACCATAGAAGTTAATAATATTATGAAATTTTGTTAACTAATTGCATTAACCATACATGAGTATTAATTTTAATTAAAAGAAAGGGGAACAATAAATAACATTGTAGGGCTGGTAAAAAATGCGTTATAATATTATTATTTTTAATAAAAAAGCAATTTAATTCAATCAAACGAGCTGAATGTTTAACAAAAAAACGTATTTCTTTTTTACTACTAAACAGTTACATTTTTAACCATTAAAAAAGATTACATTTTTATCAAAATATGAACTTATAGATAAATTTGTAGCCAAGAAAGATTTCAGTTAAATTCTCAACACTAAAATACGGTGTTTCAAAAAAAGTTGATTTTAAGTCAAATAGTTGAATTGTATACGACAATAAATGAATTATCAAGCTAAAAATACGAAATTTCAACAAAACACGTATAATTTTCAATAAAAACGGATAACTTTTTCACAAAAAAGTTAATTTTAAATAAAGTAGTAGAATTTTGAACCAAAAAAGATTTTAATACTTAATCAACATTTGTTGAATTCAACCATAAAGATAAATTTCTAACAAAACGGCTTCATTTTCTATGAAAAAGGGTGGCATTTTACAAAATAATAACATGAATTTTCAACCAAATAGTGAATACTATGATTACAATAATGCTATTTGGATATTTTGAAATCCAGGAAGACGATTTTTTAGAAGTCTGTTGAATTTTCAAAACAAAAGTTTATTTTTCAATAATTAATGGATAAAAAAATGAATGGCCAATACAAAAGTTCGAATTTTCTATTCATAACAGTTTAATTTTTGAAAAAAAAAAATTATTTTTTAACAAAAGCTAAGAATTCTTAACTGGCAAAAATGAATTTTCGACAAAAAATTTAATTACTAAATATGAAAGATGTCTGCTTTAAAAAGAAAATTATTTTTCATGCACAATTACGAATTTTTAACGAAAAAAGTTATTTTTGAACAAAATAGTAGAAGATTGAACTTAAAAAGATGAACTTTCAACTAAATGTTCAAATTTTTATAGAAAATATAATAAACTTTAAACAAAATACTAACAGTTGAATTTTAAACTCACTGAAGACGAAACTTTTTCACAGACAGTTTAATTTTCAACAAAAAGGCCATTTTTAAATAAGAAGGATGACTCTTTGACAAAAGAAAATGAATTTAAAAAAAGAACGAATCTTCTATTAAAAACAGTTTATTTTCGACAAAAAAGATGAATTTAAACAAAATAGTTAAATGTTTTATTTTCAAAGATGGGTTTTCCACCAAATGTTTTAATTTTCGAACAAAAAGAGGTTAGACTCTAAATAAAATCCAAATAGATAAACTTTAGAGCTAAAAAGACTGATCTTTATCAAAGACAGTGGAATTTTCAACAAAAAAATAAATTAAAGATAAGTAAAATGAATTTTAAGTCAAAAAGGAAGAATTTAAAAAAAAGTTAACTTTCAATGAAATAACTTTTAAAGACAGTAATTTAAGCAATTTATATCTTTAGGGCTTTCAAATTTAGTATTGGTAGGATACGGTTCTTATTGATCATTTAAGAATCATTTACTTTTAAAAATGATGAAATTTTAATAGAGTAAGCTTTTTTATTAATAATATAACGTAGATTTTGTACAACTGCATGTATGGATTGAATGTAAATTAATTGTAAGTTATGTTTCACTTTATCAAACGCATTACAGAAAAAACATAAAGATAAATTGCATTTTACTGTTTTGCTAGTTATTTCTAATAGAATGAAGCAGGGTAACCGAAAATATTATTTTCAATATTCCATTTTTTTCCTTGGTAAATTCTTCATTCTCCCTAAAGATTAGTATTCAATCTCCAGCATTTCAATCTTGTAATATTTTAACCTAGTTCCTCTATAAACGGAATAAACCAATATTTAAGATAGAACAGCAAATTTTTCAAATTCATTTAATCGCCTAAAGCAAAAACAAAAACTTTTCTACCATGAAAGATAATCTTTTAAAAGAATACTTGAATCTTCAAAATATTCGCTGAATTTTCAATCTAAAAAATAAATTTTCAACACAAAAGCGTAATAGTTGATATTTCAACAAATAATGTAAAAATTCATAAACAAAGAAATAAATTTGTGTGAAAATATATTTTTAACATCTTTAAACAAGAAAAATATGCTTACAGCTAACCTGCATCAACTAAGTGATCCTCTTTTGTTATCAGGAATAAAACTGAGGTGCTTATTCCTTTACAATGTTGCTAGAAGAGAGGTGACAAGACCAACCGCGGGCAGGCATCCGATAGAGGACGAGCGATGCTTTATGACCCGGAGAAACATCAACATCCAGGTTTCTCCCAAGCCTAGAGATCTGGCTGAAATGGATGAAGAGCTTCGTGGACAATTTTCCGGAGAATCCGACCTCTGGGCTAATAGCTGTTGCGTGTATAATGCAGCGAGAGCTTTCGCTGATGCGAATCGTAAAACAAAACCAACGTTTGATCATAAGACCAAAAGACGAATACATGAACTCACCATAAAGTTAGGCTGAGCAAGACAGTACGCGTCCCACATTCAGTGTGAGATTGACTATAAATATGTAGCAGGAATTTTACTACCAACGGTCGAAAGTTCGCGCGCGACCTCCAGGTCCCGTTATCACACACTTAACAAGTCAAAGCTGTTGAGCATCATGCTGCATATTGTTGAGAGAATACGGATACTATCCAATAGTTTCTCTGACCTACGTCGACTCTTCCAAGGCCCTCCAGTTACTGTCGACCACTCGCCCAAACCATTAGAGGTCGAAGTCTTTTGGAGAGAAGTCTACGAAGTGCAACATAGACTGGTCGAAGCCTCAGGGAAGATAAATAGCTTCAAGGAGCTGTGCGATGCCCTCATAACAACACCTGAACATAAATGCCCAATCATCACTACCGAGGAGGTGAAAAAAGTATTGAGAGGTATGAAGAACTATTTCACTCCGGTAGTACTCTATTCATTTGAAACGGCTCCAAAGACGAAGGACGACCTCAGATCCCTTGATATCGGTACACGAAAGGTCATACACATTAACAAAAGTATGCATCTTGTGTCTTCTGTTCCGCGACTCTGCATATCATGCCGTCGTTCGCGGAATATTGAATGTTGAATATCTTGACAATAGGATTATTTCGGGTACAGCACACAGAGTTGCAAAAGGAAGAGAACCTCTTCTTAAAATTGTCAGGAAACATGAAGAAGTGGGCAAAGGAGTGTTTCTGTTCAAAGCAGTGGAGGAGGCTGCTGAAACTCTCCGACTTAACTTTAGTATTAGGGGTGAGCAGAATGCATCAAATCTTATCAATCTCAAGTACTCACTCCTGAAAGCTCGGATGCAGAAAGCACAGGAGAAAAACTTCCGGGAACAGTTACTCGATAAAAGGATGCACGACATCTTCCGCAGAAATTTAAAGGATCAGTCAATGTCGTGTAAGCTAACTTTTGTTTTCCTTATATCACCCGGATTGAAGTGGGTCACTAAGGGTTTTATTTTGGCATGTCAAGATGGTGTCATTTCTACCTTAACATAATTTCGCCTTTAAGCCAAGATATTCCCGATGATAGCTGCAGGGTGTACCATGCACAGTCCGATCATCTAGGACACATACTTTCTAGTTGTCCAACTCATGCGGGACCGACCTACATCCAAAGGCCTTCTCCTCCTTGACTTCGAGAAGCGAACCATGTTCGTTATCGAAACATTATAGCCAAGGAGAATGAAAAGAAAGAGAGTTATAGAGACCTTGTAAGGGAGTTGCGACGATTGTACCCGGAATATTCTGGTCACTTAATCGTCCTTATAATCGGCGCCCTTGGAAGTGCCAGGCTTTCACTGGTTAACAGCCTAAAAAGCATCCCTGCGTGTACTACCGACTAAGTTACTGGGGAGAATAAAAAAATAATTTTGCATACGGAAATTCTGTATAGACAGGTTTACTTTACAGATTCATAGATAGTATAAGATATAGGAAATAATAACATGAAATTTAGATATAATAAAGAATAAATTAAAAATAAATTTAAAAAAAATTAGTATCTCATCTTATTGGCCATTTACAATCACAATGAGAATACAGTTTCCCTCTATCAGGCCATATAATATGCCATATCATATGTCTGTAAAAATAGATTCTTCATCGATATCTATAGTAGCTTAGTGGGTAGAGAACCCGACCAGCAATCGGAAGACATGGGTTCGATTCCCAGCAGACTGAAGAGGAATGGAGGAAAGGGACCTTTTTTCACAAGGAAAATTTAATTGCTGAAATTTTAGGTGAAAACGAAAACTTCTGAATTTAATGTATATCTTAGATCGATAATGCGATATATTTTTTCACGTAATTTTATAAGAATCGCATTTGATTGGCCATCTACCATTCCCATGATAATAGAGATTCCCTATAGCTGAGGAGGAATATCCTTTTGTCACTGCCGAAGAGGTGAAGAAGGCGCTTAGGGACACGAACAACTTTTCTGAGACTTTTCTAAAGCATTCATTCCGCAGTGAATGGTGTTAGGCTGCACTATAATCCTACTGTCTAAATATGAATCAGTGGAAAATTCACTGATTGAAATAGTAGTTAAACATTTCATGATTAATCAGTTATTTCAGACTTTTTCACTAATCAGTTCAGTTACACCAGAGTATACCATGTAAAACATAGCCTCTAAGTTGTAAAGTTAAGCGTTGTTGTTACTCTTTTGCATGAATAGCAAAAAGAATTTCTTAATTGAATTTTTTTTTAACTATTCGACTGTAAGTCTGCTGAATTAAGTGCGCGAAAAATATACTCTAATTCGTATCAAAAGTACTTACTTATCCGGTGTGTACACGACAGTCCAATATTGAAAGTAAAGTCATATGTGAGCTTCTATGTATGGGGTTTAAGTTTTTAATATGATTATTTGATTGAATCTACTAAAATATTATTTTATTATGACTTCTAAATTGACATGATGCAGTGCTGCCAACTCGCAACTGTGTTTTTCACTGAATGAATAAGTAACTCCTCTCTGATTATCAGTGACCGATTTCCAGCTTTTTCAATCAGTAAAATCTCACTGACAATCAATAGCATATCACTTATTCAGATTAGGAGATTACCGAAGAAAGGCGACTTACTAATTCCATAGAATACAGGACCAACGACTTCTTTGGTATAACTAGATAAGATCTTTACAGCTATCCTACACGAGAGGATTCTTAGAAGAATTGAACCTGTTTGAAGCCAAATCAACGTCCAACGCGGCTCGAAAAAAATGAATCAGGCTGCTGAGAGAACCTGCTAATCTAAAATTTAGTGCAGCTGCGTTAAGTATTTATCTTGCATCGGACCATAAGGGTTTGAATTTTCTTGATTTTTCTTTGCCTACTAAAAAGTAAAATTATGAAATAGTTACCTGTTTCAAATTCCTGGAAATTGTTTATTTAAGACGTTTTCAGGTTTACGTTAATTAGGCAAATTTCCGTAAACAAGCATGGTTTATGTACAGGATAATGTTTAAAAATAAACATCAAAGTACCTATTATTGTAGCATAATATAAAGGAGCTTCGTTGGGGAGAAAATGTTATGAAGAAAGTGGCGGAAAAGTAGAAACTAGGCAAGTTTTTTGACGTTTTTTACTATGGAAAAGTATAGTTCCTGTATGACAGGCTTTCAGAAAGCAAAAGAATAAGAAAATAATAAAATTAATAAAAATAAATAAGCGACTCACTACTTATACGGTATTTCAAAATTTATGTCCGGCGAAACGGCACATGCACGGTACAAGGGCGTAAGTGAGAAAATGAGAATGATATACGAGGGAAAAAAACATTTTTTAATCTTATCACATTTAATGGAACGAAAAAAATTAACTTTCTCGAAGTAGTACTAGCGTACAAAAATTGATAAAAAAAGTTGAAGAAAAATTAACGATCTGCCTGTGATCCACTTAGATGTATTTTTGTCATCTGATATAAATTGTTAACTTCATCAACAAATAATATAGATGAAAATCAACATATCCATGATCTGGACACTCCAGTTTAGAGTAAGATCGTCCTTGCTTTCAATTTCTTCTTTTTCCATCGTTCTTTTATTTGAATTAGCCGCCAAAGATATTCTGCCTGTCGCCACCAGATGGCAACTCATGTTACATGCGCATGCGTGATTCTTGTTCAACGAGATGAAGCAGCTCGACGTTCAGATATTTTGTGTTGAATACTCGAGTAGAGAACAATAGAGAATCTTGCACAAATATTCATTATGTTCTGTTAACTGGCAATAATGTTCTGATGATATTGAATATTCATGTTCGTATATTTCACTTGATGTAGGAAGTTGACACTTATACTACAAATTTATTTTTCACTCGCGAATAGTTGTTTTATCTCTTTATGTTCAGAGATGACAACTTTTTTTTTGTTCCTTTAATTTTCTTTTCCCTAGATTTTAAGTATCACGGAATTTCTTTGTTTCTTCGTTCTTTTATTCATTATTAAAAAAAACTTTTTCTATTTCTTTTAACCTAAGCTCCAAGATAAATGCTTTAGAGGTACCAATGGAGGGCTTGTGTGATATTGCAATGCAAAATCACAAAATGAATAACACTGATTTATCTCGTATGCTTTGGAATCACATCCAAGAAAATTATCCAGTCGATGATAAGCAAATTAAATTAGTTATTGACAAAGTATTATAGTACCTTATCTCTACATTCAAGAAAAATTGGAAATCTTTTAACCGAAAGGAAAAACTCAAGAGTAGACACGGCAAATGGCTCCTCACGAAATTCGCTGTTGCTTTGACTACACCAAAGATCGATAGACGTTCTAATGAAGATTTTTCAGGCAGTTCTACGTCATCGAAAGGAAGGACGCTTCAAGAAATTCAGGAATTTCTAAGCATTCAGCACTTACTATTACTGATCAGATTAAGTTACATGAACTGCTGGATCATACGGTAAAACGTTTGATAGAGATTCCTACAATCAAGAGTTCCATAATGCAGAAAGATGTCGAAAAATGTTGAAAAAAGAAGTTCTTGAGAAAGATTATGAGCTTGTCCTTTTACCACTCCACGCTAAAATACGTTTCATGGTTTCATCCTCAATAATACTTATTAATTAATTTTTTTTCAGATGGCAAGCGAGCACCAATGAGAAAAAACGCAAGTGAATACCACGAAATTGAGGATCCAGCATGAATATGGGAAAGAGATGGGTTTGATTATCGATAAAGCCAAGCACGGAGAATGAACATCAAATGATGGCAATACTGCTCGGAGATTTTTAAAAATTCTAAATTGACAGCAAAGATCACAGGTGTTAATGTTCGCTTGATCGAGTGATTCAGTCTAATTCTGCAGGTTCTTTTTTCTGGTCAAAAAATCTATTCAGAGAAATTCGAACACTATGCGCTCGAAACTGCACGAATGTATGTAGAACTGTACAAATAGTATGATATGCCATCATCTGTTCAAAAAATTCTTTTGCACGGAGCGAACATAATCAAATCGTTCAGTATTTCCATCGGCCTCTTATCTGAAGAAGCTCAAGAAGCTCGTAATAAAGATTTTAAACGATTCCGTGCAATTCCGCCATGTCTAAGAGAAAGCTGAAGACATATAGATAGTGTTTTTCATCCTGAAGCTCTCGAGCTCTTGATTGTAGAATGAATCGTACTTAAAATGAGGACTGGAATCATGAAATTTCCATATTGGAAATTTTGTTTGAGTGATTTGTTTATAAAAATATTGAATGATATTTTGAGTCGACAAATATCAATGAGCATCACAGAAAATGATATTCAAAGACGACCGGAATAAAATTCGGTTCGCTTCTCCCTAAAACTTTTTAAATCATACATTTGTTTATAATTATTGTTGAAAAATTTAACCAATTATATCAGATGATAAAAATAGATCAATGTGTATTACAGGCAATGAGATTCGAAGACAATCGGAAGAAAATTCGCTTCGTTTCTGCCTAAAACTGTTCAAATCATGCATTTATTTATAATAATTTTTAATACATTTAACAAATTATATTAGATGACAAAAATACATTAAAGTGGATCACAGGCAATGAGATTTGAAGACAATTGGAAGAAATTTCGGTTCGTTTTTGCCTGAAACTGTTCAAATCATGCATTTTTTTATAATAATTGTTCATAAATTTAACAAATTTAATAGGATACCACATTTTGATGATCACATTTCACCTTATTGCTCTAAACGAGCGATTTCAATGTATAAATATACTTCACAAAAACATAATCCATCATACTAGCTGTTTGTTGCAAATATTTGTTTATAACAAATAACTTAATATATCAACAAATCTTTTTACTTCTGCCGACCCTTTTGCATCAAACCTGTGGCCTGATGCCACTAAGACAAATTTTCACCGAGAATTAAAAATAATAATTTTTAATTAACATTTTTTTCGCTTTTTTAGGCTCTATAAAAATTTAAACAAACAAAAACTTTAAAATCGGCCTCGACATATTTCTTAAGAATTTAATGCTACATTTCTTCAAAAAAAATAAATGAAAATCGATGAAGAATTGTGACTTACAGGTTATTTTGAACATCATTTTTTCTTTTCGCCCCACTGTGCATCGTTCCGCGGCGAGACAGAATCTTTCGCATAATATACAGCTAAACACGGCCCCCCCCCCTACGGGTCCCGAAGGTACGGGCGACGGAATGTCTCGTCATCAGTCTCTGCATGGTCGTTCGTTCGTTGACGGTTTCCAGCTAGTGCTGGTGAGTGCTCTCGCCTTCCTGCCCTGGAGTCGACCTCAAAGGTAGATCTCTGGCCTCTTCACGGTCCTTCTTAGGACCACACCTGCACCCACGGAACTCCACTTCTCTAACGACACTTTTAGTTAGGTCTCTTAAAGTTTTGTTGACAAATTCTGTGCAATTATCATTGTGGAGAATCCGCGGTGTTCCTCAACGCGAAATAACGCGTTTATGAATTTCGGACTCTATTGTAGTCCCATTGGCTTTTTTGATTTGAATTATATCGACCCATTTTATAAAAAGGTCTAGAAACATTAAAATATATTGTTTTTTTTTCTCTTTTTGCGCATGATACACTGAGAGAAATTTTCACAGCGCTATCAACTTCATATTCAGTTGAGCATATTCAGTTGAATGACTTGAATATGTGA
>JAAAKG020108479.1:0-15571 GCA_010014905.2 Druon quercuslanigerum | reverse complement strand
TTTTTATTATATATTTTGTTAAAAATTCGTCTGTTTTGCAGAAAATTAATTTTCTTGCTTGAAAGAAACTCATATTTTTGGTTAAAAATTCGTTGTATTTTTTTATTTAAAAATAATGTCTTTATCTGAAAATTCAATTATTCCATTTCTAGTTTTAAATGTATCTTTTTTATTTGAAAATTCACCTCTTTGGTAGAAAATTTAACTGTTTTTATGAAAATTCGATATTTGGTTATAAATTAATTATTTATTTCATTTTTGATAAAAATTGGCCTTTCTCAATTGAAAATTCATCAATTTGGGCGTTGGAAATTGCACCCTAAATAGATTATTAATAATAATATAATATAATAGTGATTAAAATTCGTACACCATAATTCATCTTTTTGGTTGAAAAATAAACTTTTTTTTCATTCGTTTTTTCAGGTAGAAAATTATTTGAAATTTAAATGTTTTGTTGATAATTCGGATTTCTGACTAAATTCAACTTTTTTTGATTAAAAATTAAAAGTAAAATATTATCTACTAAATCTTTCTTTAACAATTCACCTGTTTTTGCCAAAATTTAATGGACTTTGTAGAAAATTGACGAAGTTGGTTAAAAAGTAATTTTTGTGGTTGAAGATTTATCATTTCAGTTGGAAAATAATGTCTTAGGTTCCAATTTAACTCCTTTTTAAAAAACCGTTTTTTTTTTGTTGCAAATTTATTTCTCAACTGAAATTTGCAAATTCATCTCTTTGGTTTAAAAATATAACTATTATATTTATGGCGGAAAACTTTACATCTTTTAATTGAAAATTTGACTATTTAGATGAAATGCATCTTTTTTAGATAAAAATTCAACTTCATATTAAAATTGACGTGTTTTATTAAAAAATATTCTTCTTATGCAAAAAAGATTATGGAAAAAGTAATCTTTTTATTAAAAAATAATACTTTTTTTTTTAATTCTCGTGAGTCTATGCAAAACAATCCACTTTCTAAATTTGTATTAGTGAGATTCTAATAATTTTTAGTGAATATCCTTAATGATTTTAATAAATGGTTTATTTATAGCTATTTCAATCAGTGATATTGCATTATTAATAAAAAAATATTTTTTTATCACTTAACGTCATCCAGATTGATACGTTATAATCCGTGAAAATGCACATCCGCTGCACCACCTTTTTATGAGTTGTTTTCCCTACCTAGACAAACCTTCAAATCCTAATTTCTATAATTTACCACCAGACTTTACTCTTTACAAAAAGTGACATATTTGCACTACACCTTACACAATAATATTGACATTCCCACTGCAATTTCGATTTCGTAAATTGTAAACCACTAAACCCTGCACCTGTTACAGTTTATAGGTTCTAAATAAAGGATCGATATGACACCAATTTTCTTGGAGAATTGCAATAAAGAGACAGTGGAATAGAATCATAAAATGTTTACAATCCAGCGAGAATATTGATTTCCACATTTCCATGCTTGGCTATTGATTGATAAATATTTTACGACTGCAATTGCGTTGTTAAAAAGAGGACAGAGCGAGTATTTCCAGGCCGATCTCGACTTGCTTGAAAAGGGGACAAGCGTATCCAGCAGTAAGACGACCGAAATTACTCCTGTAATTGCGTAATAAGACCCCTGGGTCTCTCAGTGCTTATCGCTGGCACGAAAGAAATCTCCGGTAATAAGAGTGTATGCTTTGTAGTATAACTGCGCCTTATAACCCAGGCAGCCACCAGCCAGCTATAGAGGGCTCCTCTGGTTTGCTTATGCGGACCATGCCGATCATTATTATAATTATCAAAGCCGTTCCTATACCTATCGACCATTATTCTGGTACAGAGCCAGAGGGATCCCTGAGCTCTGTTTTACGATTATATGGTTTACGGTGAGAGGCGTGCGAAAATACCGCCACGATTTGAGCGCATGTAGATTATACTCGCATGTATGACTACATCGTCCAACACAGCTTTCAGGACGCCCTGGAATCGTCTTTTGTTTCCAACTAAGACCTTGGTCAATAACTAAATTTCCTAACAGCACTCCATGCTGCTTCTATACCAAGTAGATTACTGTCATGCACATCTGCGACCAAAACCATAAATCGAGTTGGCTGCTTTGATTGCAAAGCTAATATTCAGGAGAATCACGTTAGATATACATATAATAGGGCTGTCCAAAAATGATTTTGATTTTCGAATTTTTACGAAGGATATTTTTCAACCGAATCATTGCTATACTACGACGGATAGTATCGAATCACTAACTGGGTGATTTATTAAAAAGTAGCCTTGACTTTTAATTATCTTTTGTTTACAATTAAGACCTTGGTCAATAACTAAATTTCCTAACAGCACTCCATGCTGCTTCTATACCAAGTAGATTACTGTCATGCACATCTGCGACCAAAACCATAAATCGAGTTGGCTGCTTTGATTGCAAAGCTAATATTCAGGAGAATCACGTTAGATATACATATAATAGGGCTGTCCAAAAATGATTTTGATTTTCGAATTTTTACGAAGGATATTTTTCAACCGAATCATTGCTATACTACGACGGATAGTATCGAATCACTAACTGGGTGATTTATTAAAAAGTAGCCTTGACTTTTAATTATCTTTTGTTTACAATTAAGACCTTGGTCAATAACTAAATTTCCTAACAGCACTCCATGCTGCTTCTATACCAAGTAGATTACTATCAAGCGCATATGTGAATAAAACCATAAATCGAGTTGGCTGCTTTGATTGCAAAGCTAATATTCGTGAGAATCTTGTAAGATATATAATAGGGTTGTCCAAATTTTTTAATCCATTCATTGTACATAAACAAATCTGGACTTGTGTTTGCTTGATCAAGTAAGCTATACTATTGAAGGATAGCATAGGACCACTAACTGAGTGCTTTATTAAACATTAGCCTTGACTTTTAATCTTCTTTTTTTACTGGTTAATAAATAAATTTCCTAAGAACACTCTATGCTGCTTATATATCTTGCAGTGAAATACCAACACAAATGTACAAAAACAATATTGATTCGCAGCTTCCAAAACAATTTAGAATCATCTTTTGTTTACAACTAAGACCTTGGTCAATAATTAAATTTCCTAACAGCACTCCATACTGCTTCTATAAAAAGTAGATTACTATCAAGCGCATCTGCGACCAAAACCATAAGTAGAGTTGGCTGCTTTGATTGCAAAGCTAATATTCAGGAAAATCATGTCAGATATATAATAGGGTTCTCCAAAAATGATTTTGATTTTTTTTCCCGAATTTTTACAAAGGATGTTCTTTAACCGAACCATTGCTATAGTACGACGGATAGTATCAAAACACTAACTGGGTAAACTATTAAAAATTAGCCTTGACTTTTAATCATCTTTTGTTTACAATTAAGACCTTGGGCAATAATTAAATTTCCTAACAGCACTCCATGCTGCTTCTATACCAAGTATATTCGTATCAAGTGCATCTACGACCAAAACCATAAATCGAGTTGCCTGCTTTGATTGCAAAGCTAATATTCAAGATAATCATGTCAGATATATAATAGGTTTGTGCAAAAATGGGTTGGAAATTTTTCTCCAATTTTTAAGAAGGATATTTTTCAATCGAATCATTGCTATAATAATACCGATAGTATCGAATCTCTATAACTGGGTAAACTATTAAAAATTAGCGTTGGCTTTTAGTCATCTTTTCTTTACAATTAAGACCTTGGCCAATAACTAAACCTAACGGCACTCTATGCTGCCAAGACCACAAATCTTTGCTGGTGTGATTGTAAAGCTAATATTCAGTAGAATCATGTCAGATATACAATAGGGTTGTCCAAAATATTTTTCAATCCAATTACTGTACATAAACAAATCTGGACTTGCCTTTGCACACTCTATGCTGCTTATAGATCTTGCAGTGAAATACCAAAACAAATGGACATAAAAAAATTAATTCTCAGCTTCCAAAACGATCTGGAATCGTCTTTTGTTTACAACTAAGACCTTGGTCTACGTAACACACGTATCTTCGTAAATAATTGTCGAAAATTTTTTTTGAAAACGGCATTAGAAATTAGTCGCTAAGAGCTTTATTTTTGATTTACTACATATTTCTTTAACTTGTTTTTAAAAGTACTGAATCGTTGTAAATTTAAAAAAAAATTTACGTTTATTCATGTTTGTACAATCACTCGCAGTTTTTTGAATAATAAAGTTAGAAAAAATCGGAATGCAAATATATTTTTTTTTAATTTACGTCACTTTGTTGTGAAGTTTTTACTGTATTATGTCACAATTTAATTTTTTCATTATGAAGTATGAAATGAAAAAAAAACATTTTTCGTTGCAAAAAATCTATTTAATGGAATCATGCATTTGGTTTCTAGTACCTGGAAATCGAGTACATGAGTGTGTACCTGTGATCTTCTTTAATTATAACTACAGGATATGATGACAAAATTGTCTTTTAAATAGCTGCATATGGCATTTTTTAAGCCCTTTCGAAATCTGCTTTCCGATTTTTTCTAACTTCATTATTCAAAAAACTGTAAGTGATTGAACAAATATGAATAAACGGAAATTAAAAAAAAAATTGTCCAAAGGCTCAGTACTTTTGAAAATAAGTAAAAAAATATTTACTCAATCAAAAATAAAGCTCTTAAAGACTACTTTCCAATGCCATTTTCAAAAATTCGTTTCGACAATTATTTCCAAAGAACCGCGTGTTGGAAATTGGAACGAAAAATGGATCACCCATCCAAAATTGTTGGCCGGTACGATATTGGCCAATAACTAAACCTAATGGCACTTCATGCTGCCAAAATCAAACATCTTTGATGGTGCGATTGTAAAGCAAATATATCATGTCAATATATCCTGTCAGATATACAATAGGGTTGTCCAAAAATTTGTTGGAAAATTTTTTTCGAATTTGTATAAAGGCTATCTTTCAATCCAACCATTGTACATAAACAAATGTGTACTTTTATTTGCGTCATAAAGTAATTTATACTACCGACGGATAGTATCGGGCCACTAACTCGATTACCTTATAATAATAAGCATTGACTTTTAATTGTATTGCGTTTACAATTAAGACCATGGTCAATAAATAAATTTACTACCAGCACTCTATGCTGCTATACTACCGAATTATAGTATCGGACCACTAACTAAGTGATCCATTAAAACTTTGATTGACTTTTAATCGTCTTTTGCTCACAATTAAGACCTTTTTCAATAAATAAATGTCCCAACAACACTCTATGCTGATTATACCTCTTGCAGTAAAATAAATGTATATACAAAATATTGTTTTATAGCTTCCAGAACAATCTGGAATCTTCTTTTTTGTTTCCTACCAAGAACTTGGTCAATAACTAAATTTCCAAACAGCACTCTATGCTGCTTCCATAACACGAAGATTATTAGCAAGTGCATTTCAGACCCAAACCCCAAATTAAATTGTGCTTGATCATACAAATCAATATTTGTTACGTGCATTTGTTTATGTATTTCTCTACAAAGTATAAAAGCAGCATATAGTCTTGTAAGGAAATTTAGTTATTGACCAAGGTCTTAATCAGAAACAAAAGACGATTAGAATTCAAGGCTAAGATTTTATGGTTATCCAGTTTGTGGTCCGACACAATCCGTCGGACCACTAAGTGAGTGACCTATTAGAAAATAACCTTATCTTGTATCGTATTTTTTTTTAACTGAGACCTTGGGTCAGTAACTAAATTTCCTAACAGCACTCTATGCTGCTTCTATACCATGTAGAGAAATTCATAAAAAATGTACATAAACAATATCAGAATCACCTACTAAGGGGAATTATGTCAGATATACAATAGAGTAGTCCAAAAATGATTTCGAAATTTATTTTCGATTTTTGACGAAGGATATTTTTCAGACAAGGAGAAATGAAGAAATGTGGACTTTTCTTATGCGTGACAAAGTGAGCTATACTACCGACGGATAGTATCGGACCACTAACTCGGTGACCTATTAAAAATTAGCTTCGACTTTGAATGGTGATATCGCCTTCCGGCATAAAGATAAAAATATTTCTAAGAAACTGTTACAAAGATTATTGAATTTTGCGTTGAATGAGCCCTAGTTAAAGTAATTTGTCCCAAATGGAAATTAAAAATCATTTGGATCACTTTCCTAAAAAATCGGGATTTTATTTTTGTATTATTTCATGTGATTAATTAACATTCATCAGGCTAAATTACATCAACAATTGCTCCTTTAACGCAAAATTTAATTATTTTTCCAACGGTTTTTATGCATATTTTAAAATATATTTTTTACATAGCGATATCACCTTTTAAAGTTAAGGCTCTTTTTTAATAGATCATCCGTTTATCGGAAATAAGAAAATTCCATACCACCCGTGTATAAGAGGGTGGTTCAAAAATTTTTTGGAAATCTTTTTTTCAAAATTTTTTAATTGTTCATATGGTCATTTAGAATACGAATCAAAAATGGTTTTTTGAATTTCACCCTCATAAATTTGTTTGATGGGAGCCGAAAAAACCCATAATATTTATCAAACAAAATAGTAATTAAAAAACAATTTACTATTCTTTTTAATAATATTCTTTTTGAATAATATTAGCTACATATAATTTTGATACATAAAGCAAAAAAATGCGTACGAAGGGGGAGGGGTCTAGGATTGAAAAATCATCCTTATGTAATTAATGAATTTTTCTACTGCATTTTTCATTTATCGAATCCGGCTCGAAGGACCGTTTTTTTTAAATTTGCTATTTTTTTATTAAACTCACGTTTTCTTACTGATTTAGAAGGATTGTGTAAATTAGGGCACTTTCATTAATTATGCGAGGCGGGAAAGTTGGAAATCTTGGCAAGTGAAAGATTACGAATCATTACAAGCACCCTTGAAATCCCTTGAAATCCTTTTTCATCGGCGAAAATTGTTCTTGAATCCTTAAAATCATTAAAAATCAGCAAAAATCCTTCGGTGTCTCTTGAAATCTGTCGTAAGCCTTTGAAATGTTTTGAAATCGCATAAAATCCCCAAAAAGCTTTGAAAATAACGTCAACAAATTTTATAATTCTTAAAAAAACGTAGACCTTTGAAATACCTTAAAATCGTGTGAAACCATTTTCAGTTAAAATCATTTCAAATTAAAAAAAATGTTTTAATCTTTTGACATCTTTTGAAATCTTAAATCTCATGAAATCCCTTTAAAGCTTTGGAAATCTCGTTAATTTAAAAAAATTGTATAATTCTTCAAAAAACTTCGCAGTGTTTTTAAATACTTGAAAATCTTGTTAAATCAGTTGAAATCTTCTCAAATCACTGAAAATCTTCTAATCTTCTGAAATCCTTTGAAATTTGAAATATGATGAAATCCCTAAAAAGTTTTGGAAATCTCCTCTAATTCTGTATAAATTTTGTGATTCTTGGTAATGTTTTAAAAAGCATTAAAAACGTTTAAAAAGCATTTGAAATCCCTTGAAATGTCATGAAACCCTTGAAAAGCTTTGAAAATCTCGTTAAAGAATTTTATAATTCTTTTTAAAAAAATTTAGTCCTTTAAAATGCCTTCATATTCCATGAAATCAGTTGAAATCCTTTGAAATCTGAAATCTCATGAAGTTCCTAAAAAGCTTTGGAAATCTCCTTTAATTCTGAATAAATTTTGTGATTCTTGGAAATGTTTTAAAAAGCATTGAAGACGTTTTAAAGCATTGGAAATCTCTTAAAATTTCATGAAATCCCGGGAAATCTTTAATAATCTCGTTAAAGAATTTTATCATTCTTAAAACAAAATTTAGTCCTTTGAAATACCTTCATATCCTATGAAATCTGTTGAAATACATTTAAATCACTGAAAATCTTATAATCGTCTGAAATCCTTTAAAATCTGTAATATCATGAAATCCCAGAGAAGGTTTGGAAATCTAGTAAAATTAAAAAATTGTATAATTATCTTCGAAACTTTTCAATTATTTGAAATGCCTTTAAAAAATGTGGAATCAGTTGAAACCTTTTCAAATCACTAAAAATCATCTAATATTTTGAAATCTCTTGAAATCTTGTGAAATCCATTAGATCATTTTAAAATCTTAAATGCTGAAAAATATTATTAACTCTTTGAAATACGTCTTGGTCCTTTGAAATGTCTTTAAAACCGTGACAATCTGTTAAAATCCTTTTAAATCACTGAAAATCTCATGAAATCCCTAACAACCTTTGGAAATCTCTTTTAAAAAAAATATAATTCTTTAAACAAATATGTAGTCCTTTGAAATCCCTTAAAATCCTGTGCAACCTGTTGAAATCTCTTAAAATCTCTGAAAATCTTGTAATACTTTATAAATCCTTTGAAATCTCATGAAATCCCTAAACAGTTTTTGAAATCTCGTGTTATTAAAAAATTGTGTATTCCTTTAAAAACTTCACGAGTCCTTTAAATATGTCCTTAATCCTTTCAAATCAATGAAAGCCTTTTAAATATTTTGAAATCCTCTGAAATCTGATGAAATTCCGAAAAACGTTGGAAATCTGGTTAAATACCGTAAAAAAGTTAAATTAAAAAAATACTTTGTGGTCCTTTGAAATACCATCTGGTCCTTTAAAGTAATTTTAAATCCTTTTAAAAATCTGTTAAAATTTTTTTCAATCACGGAAAACTTTTAAATCTGTTAAAATCCTCTGAAATCTTTTAAAAAATTTGGAAATCTTGTTAAATACCGTAAAAAAGTTAAATTAAAAAATACTTTGTGGTGCTTTGAAATACATTCTGATCCTTTGCAGTGGTTTAAAATCCTGTGAAATCTGTTAAAATCGCTGAAAATCTTCTAATATTTTTAAATCTTTTGAAATCTTATGAAAACCCTAAACAGTTTTGGAAATCTCGTTAAATTAAAAAATTTGGTAAAACTTTAAAAACTTTAGAGTCCTTAAAAAACGTCTTACATCCTTTCAAATCAATGAAAACCTTTTAAATCTATTGAAATCCTCTGAAAACTGATGAAATCCCTAAAAAAACGTTGTAAATATTGTTAAATATTGTTAAAAAGTTAAATTAAAAAAAAATACATTGTGGTACTTTAAGTAACCTCCTGGTCCTTTAAAATGGTTCAAAATTCTTTTAAAAAAATCTGTTGATATCCTTTTAAATCACTGGAAACCTTTGAAATCTGTTAAAATCCCCTGAAATCTGATGAAACCCCAAAAAACTTTGGACATCTTGTTAAATACCGTGATCATTAAAAAGTTAAATTTAAAAAAATACTTTGTGGTTCTTTGAAATTCTTTAAAATCCCTTAAAAAATCTTTTGAAATCCTTTGAAATCACTGAAAATCTTTTAAATCTTTTGAAATCTCATGAAATCCCTAAACAATTTTGGAAATCTCGTTTAATTACATAATTG
This sequence comes from Druon quercuslanigerum, assembly GCA_010014905.2. Lineage (NCBI taxonomy): Eukaryota > Metazoa > Arthropoda > Insecta > Hymenoptera > Cynipidae > Druon > Druon quercuslanigerum. The sequence continues at coordinate 6,146 of JAAAKG020108479.1, read as the reverse complement.
TGTGATTTTTTAAAAACTTTAGAGTCCTTTAAAAATGTTTGATATCCTTTAAAATCAATAAAAGCCTTTTAAATCTTTTGAAATCCTCTGAAATCTGATGAAATCCCTAAAAAACGTTGAAAATCTTGTTAATTACCGTAAAAAAGTTAAATTAAAAAAAATACTTTGTGCTCCTTTGAAATACCATCTGGTCCTTTGAAAAACTTTAAAATCCTTGCAAATCACTCAAAATCTTTTAAGTCTTTTGAAATCTTATAAAATTCTTAACAACTTTTGGAAATCTATTTTAAAAAAATATAAATTTTTTTTTAAAATATGTAGTCCTTTGAAAAGCCTTAAAATCCTGTGAAATCTCTCGCATCCTCTTGAAATCGCTCAAAATCTTGTAATATTTTTTAATCTTTTCAAATCTCATAAAATCCCTTTACAGTTTTGGAAAACTCGTTTAATGAAAAAATGGTGTCATTCATTAAAAACTTTAAAAATCCTTAAAAATCTCTTTAAAAATTTAAGTCCTTTAAAAATGTCCTTAATCCTTTCTAATAAATAAAAACATTTTAAATCTGTTGAAATCCTCTGAAATCCATAAAAAACTTTGTACATTTTTTTAAATACCGTAAAAAAGTTGAATTAAAAAAAATACTTTGTTGTCCTTTGAAATACTTTCTGGTTCTTTGCAATGTTTTAAAATCCTTTTAAAAATCTGTTAAAATCCTTTCAAATCACTGAAAATCTTTTAAGTCTTCTGAAATCTTATGAAATCCTTAACAACCTTTGGAAATCTATTTTTTTTAAATATGTAATTTTTTTTAAATATGTAGTCCTTTAAAATGCCTTAAAATCCTGGGAAATCTGTCGCAATCTCTTGAAATCGCTGAAAATCTTGTAATATTTTTAAATTCTTTGAAATGTCATGAAATCCCTAAACAGTTTTGAAAATCTCGTTTAATTAAATAATTGTGTAATTCTTTAAAAACTTTAGAGTCCTTTCAAAATGTCTTAAATCCTTTCAAATCTCTGAAAACCTTTTTAATCTGTTGAAATCCCCTGAAATCTAATGAAATCCCTAAAAAACTTTGTAAATATTGTTAAATACCGTTAAAAAGTTAAATTTAAAAAAATACTTTTTGGTCCATTGAAATGCTTTAAAATTCTTTTAAAAATCTGTGGAAATCCTTTCAAATCACTGAAAATCTTTTAAATCTTTTGAAATCTCATGAAATCCTTTGGAAATCTATTTTAAAAAATATATCATTTTTTAAATATGTAATCCTTTGAAATAACTTAAAATCCTGTGAAATCTGTTGAAATCTCTTGAAATCGCTAAAATTCTTGTAATATTTTTAAATCCTTTGAAATCTCATGAAATCCCAAAACAGTTTTGGAAATCTTGTTTAATTACAAAATTGTGTGATTCTTTAATAACTTTAAAGCCCTTTAAAAATGTCTTAAATCCTTTTAAGTCTGTTGAAGTCCTCTGAAATCCTCTGAAATCCCTAAAAAAAAAATTTTTAACATTGTTAAATACAGCAAAAAAATTAAATTAAAATAATACTTTGTGGTTATTTAAAATAAATTCTGGTCCTTTGCAATGGTTTAAAATCCTGTGAAATCGGTTGAAATCGCTGAAAATCCTCTAATATTTTTAAATATTTTGAAATCTCATGAAATCCCTAAGCAGTTTTGGAAATGTCGTTAAATTAAAAAAAATTTGTAATTCTTTAACAACTTTATAGACCTTTAAAAATGCCATAAATCCTTTCAAATCAATTAAAAACTTTTAAATCTGTTGAAATCCCCTGAAATCCTCTAAAATCCCTAAAAAAACTTTTCAAATATTATTAAATATCGTAAAAAAGTTAAATTAAAAATAATTGTTGTCCTGTGAAATACCATCTGGTCCTTTGAAATCCTTTCAAATCACTGAAAATCTTTTAATAGGTTTAAATCCTTTGAAATCTCATGAAATCCCTAAACAGTTTTGGAAATCTCGTTTAATACAAAAATTGTGTAATTCTTTAAAAACTTTAGAGTTCTTTAAAAATGTCTTAAATCCTTTCAAATCCTTTAAAATCCTTTTAAAAATTTGTTGAAATCCATTCGAATCACTGAAAATCTTTTAAGTCTTTTGAAATCGCATGAAATCTCTAATAACTTTTGGAAATCTCTTTTAAAAAAATTTATAATTCTTTAAAAAAATATGTAGTCCTTTGAAATACCTTAAAATCCTGTGAAATCGCTGAAAATCTTGTAGTATTATTAAACCTGTTAAAATCTCATGAAATCCCTAAACAGTTTTGGAAATCTCGTTTGATTAAAAAATTGTGTAATTCTTTAACAAATTTTAGAGTCCTTTAGAAATGTCTTACATCCTTTCAAATAAATTAAAACCTTTTGAATCTGTTGAAATCCTCTGAAATTTGATGAAATCCTTAAAAAACTTTAGAAATCTTGTTAAATAGCGTAAAAAGTGAAATTTAAAAAAATACTTTGTGGTCCTTTCAAATACCTACTAGTCCTTTGAAATGCTTTTAAATCCTTTTAAAAATCTGTTGAAATCCTTTTAAATCACTGAAAATCTTTTAGGTCTTTTGAAATCTCATTAAAAATTGCTAACAACCTTTGGAAATCTATTTTTTTTTAAATATATAATTTAAAAAAAAATGTAGTCCTTTGAAATGCCTTAAAATCATGTAAAATCTCTTGAAATCGCTGAAAATCTTTTAATATTTTTAAATCCTTTGAAATCTCATGAAATCCCTAAACAGTTTTGTAAATCTCGTTTAATACAAAGAATGTATAATTCTTTAAAAACTTTAGAGTCCTTTAAAAATGTCTCCAATCCTTCGAGATTTGTTAAAATCCTTTCAAATCAATGAAAACCTTTTAAATCTGTTGAAATCCTCTGAAATCCTCTGAAAACCTCTGAAATCCCTAAAAAACTTTGAAAATCTTATTAAGTACGATAAAAAACTTAGGTTAAAAAAATTCTTTGTGACCCTTTGAAATACCTACTGGTCCTTTGAAATGCTTTAAAATCCTTTTAGAAATCTGTTAAAATCCTTTCAAATTATTGGAAATCTTTTGAAATTTCGTTTACAGGTGAAAATAATTGGTACAATGAGCAAAGAATATTAAATCTTACTCAAGCCGGGGGAAGGTAAGGTAGTGTGAAATGAAAAAAAATCATTCTCACGTAATTAATGGACGTTCCCTTTCGAAGAATAGTCCCATTTTTTACTTTCTACGAAGAACAGCAATGGGTCTGGAATTTGTTGAATTATCTTTACATTCGTGTGCTTTCAGATATTATCTCAATGGAAGGAAAAGCAATTCAGCTCGATTCTCGAATGACGTCGCCAAGGGGCAAGATTAGTGGCAGAGAGGCAGGAGGGACGGCCCCCTTACTGGAGTCGGTTGACCGCAAAGTCCATTGTGTGAGAGCCAGGGTCGTCCGTGAAATGGTTCGGGCATCTTCCTGCAGGTGGCAGCAGCAAACGACACTTTTTTTTCCTCAAATTTTACCAATCAAAAAGAGACTACTCTCAAGTGGCTATTTCACTCGGACACAAAAAGAGCCCACTGTAATTCCTTCTCTTGTTTCACTTCTCGTCGGCTTCCAAATTACGCAGATTTTTCCTTTCCTTTGACTTTTATGAGAACCGCAACAAATTAAACTCAACTTCGCCGAATTTTGTTTAAAATGTAATAAGCGAACACTTATTTTTATTTATTTCGTATATTTTTTTTATTTGTATTATTACTTATCTACTTGTGTCAGCTGTACAGAAACAGATAACTAAACAATTGGAATTTAAAAAAAGGGAAAAAAGTGTTGCTGAATTAATATTAAAAAATTACGATAAAAAATTCAATTTTTAGTTTTAGAATAAAAGTTAAATTAAACACATCAGATATTTAATTTTTGAATACGAGTAAACAAAGTTTGATGTAACAAAAAAATTAGCTGATGTCGAGAAAATCGACAGACAATTTTGAGATTAAAATTTCATGGGCTTTTGAAATCGGATGTAAACATCGATTAAAAAACAATTTTTTAATTCATTGAAAAAATAAAAATTTACTCGCGTGATATAGGAATTCTCAATAAAATAAAAAAAATTTTGATCAAAAAATGATTCTGTTCCGATAAAATCAAAAGTGAAGATCGCGATATCACCATATGACCTTTTTTTGTACTAAAATAGAAAAAAAAACATTTTTTTTTAAATATAACTTTTACACAATAATTAAACATATTATTCACAATTTATTTTTAATGTTAACGCAGTAATAAATTTTATAAAATTTTAGCATTCATATTTATTCAGCTTATCATCATCAAATAAAATTGTTTAATAAGTTTATAGAATTTATTTTAGCGTTAAAATTAAAAATAAATTGTGACTAATATTTTTAATTGTGTCAAAAAATTATATATTGAAAAAATCCTTCAACCGCAATGTATATATTATTTTTAAAGAATTTTTTATGCAAAAAATCCATTTTCGATTTAAAAAATCTTGTTTATCTTTATTTATTATAAAAGATTAGATAAATATGAAAAAAAGAAAAAAAAATCGAACTGAATGAAAAGGGACTAAAATTTGTATTAATTTCCAGATTAAAAAATATTTTAAACTTAAATAATTTGAAATTGAAAATGTTTTAAATTAATAATTTGCAAATCAGAAGCTCTCGAAATTGAAAATTTCCATAATTTTTTTGTACCAAAATAAAAAAAAAAAAACAATTTTTATTTTATGATAATAAACTGAAGAAATATTATTGCTAAAAAGCTTTAAAATTTATTACTACGTTCAAATTAAAACTTAATTGTGAATAACATTTTTAATTATTGTGTAAAAAATTATATTTTGAAAAAATCCTTCTACCGCAATGTATATTTCCTTTGTTAAGAATTTCTTATGTAATAAATCCATTTTTAATAAAAATCTTGTTTATCTTTATTTATTATAAAGAAACAATTTTATATTAGATAAATTAAAAATAAATAAATAAATCAGAATAAATAAATAAAAAAGAATTTAAACTGGAGGAAAAGGGACTAAAATTTTTATTAATCTCGAAATTACAAAAATATTTTAAATTTAAAAAAATTTGAAATTGAAGCTGTTATAAATTAATAATTGTTAAATCAGAAGCTCCCGAAATTGAAAATTTCCATAATACATTTTTGAAAATTAGACAAAATTTTATTGCAAAATAATAGTTTAATTTCTAAGTCAAAATGTGTAAATTTAATTTTTTAAATTAAATAATCTCAAAATTAATTGACTTTAAAATAATATATCTAAAATAGAACAAATTTATAACGTTCAGTATTAAATTAAAATTTGAAACTTGGCTCATTTTAATTACGAAGAAATTGCAATTTTCTTACATAATAATTTTATTACTAATTTTATTTCTAATTAAAAGCGTTCAAGAATAAATAATTTTAAATTGAAAACCTTTTAATTTAAATCAATTTTAATGCGAAGCAATTAAACTTTCGCAATTTGAAAGTGAAGACTAAATTGAATTTCTGAAAGACAAAGCCTCTGAAATTCGAGATATTCAAATTGTTACACCTCTGAAATTGGTAAAATTTTCAATTATAAACGTTAACATTTAATTTTTTTTTAAATGTTTAAAAAGGTAATTTTAAATAAGAAAAGTCACAAATTAAAAATGTCGGAACGTTGAAAATGAACGAATCCGAGCTTTATTACAAACTAAAAAATGTTTAATAATTATTTTAAAATATTAAATTATTATTATGTTTAATTTTTTTATTATTTTAGGCAAATTCAAATTGTTTCAATATTAAATCTGATCAAATTGTAGATTATTTTTATCAAAATTTAACAAAACAAATAATAAATTGATTATTTAGCGTTTAATATGAAAATTCAGTAATTTAAAATTATAGCAATTCAAAATTTAAGAAAATTACTGAAGGATACATTTTAGATAGCCTAATTTTTACCTATTTTTATTTTTTTTTAAACACAATTTTGAACTTCAAAAAAATTTTAAATTATTATTAATTCTTGAATTTTTTAAAACAAATATTTTTCATTATTAAACTGCTACATCTAAATTTAATATTGCAAGTAAAACAAGCATTTCAATTTGAATTT
>JAAAKG020108468.1:0-15571 GCA_010014905.2 Druon quercuslanigerum | reverse complement strand
AGCGCGAAGCGCGAGATGAATAACTAATCGAGCGCGAAGCGCGAGATCCAACAGGTGCGCGCCCTAGGCGCGCTCAAGGTTGCGAGCGAAGCGAGCCGCGCGCGAAGCGCGCGATGAGAATGTGCCCGCGAGGCGGGCAGATTTTTTAATAATAGATGCAACAATTCTTTTTTCCATTTTTTTCGGAAAAAATGTATATGATTCCATGTAAAATTGTCTGATTTTGCAAGTTTAAAAAGTTATAGGGAAAATTTGGATCAGTTTAGAAGATATTTAGAAGTTTTAAAAGGAAAAAATAACTTTACTTGAAATAAAAAGTAGATTTTTGAAGATTACGAATTTTTCTAACATTTATTTTAAGAAAATATTTACGAATTCCGAAAAATTTCCAAAATTATCAAAAAAGAATCTGAATGATTTGAAGATAATTTTGTTTAGATTTTAGACAATTTTTTCATCATTTTATGAAACATTCGAATCATACAAAAATCATTAGGACATTTTATAAACTTACTATAAGTTACTATAAAACGAAATTTGTCTTAAGATTCCTAAAAATATTTCAAGTAATTCATTTTTTTTATTTAATACAGTCAAACTCGGATATAGCGGCCCTGGTTATTACCCTTCCAAGAATTGATGCCGCGCTGCAGGTAGGAGTAAAATAAGCTGCGGGGAGGCATATATATAAAATATATTGACATTTTTTCTATGGTTATTCTAAATTTTTATTTTGTATTACAAATTATTTTTTCTTTAAAATATAATTTGTCTAAATATTTTCAATTTTGGTCTGTATAAATTTAATTTTTACAAAATTGGAAATTGTTTGTTTAGAAATAAAATATTTTTTAGCTCATGATTCAAAAATCTTGTTAAAAATTCCTCTTTTTGAACTTAAAATATCCTCAAAATATTTTTTTTTGTTTTATTATGAAATATTATTTTTTTGTTGGGAATTCATTTTTCGACACAGTTCAACTTCTTGGATAAAAGTGAAATTACTTTGTTAAAAATTCATTACTTTGTTTGAAAATTCGTCATTTTAGTTCAAAATTCATTTCTTTGTTTTAAAATGTAATCAATTCTTTAAATAAATGTATACTGTTTTGGAAGGAAAATAATCTTCCTGATTGAAAATCAATATTTTCCTATTTTTTTAAATTAAAAATCTTTTTAGATTGAAATTACTAGTATGCGCATTCATCCACGAAGTGAGCAAAATTTTATAGGTGTAAGCGATTGAAAACAAATGATTTTTCCCGATTACCAAATTTTGAAAAATCATATCTCAAGATTTTCGAGTAAAGTGTAACTACTTGATTTAAAGTCAAAAAACTTTGTTTAAAAGTCATATTTTTGGTTGAAGATTCATCCTTTTAGTCAAAAAATATTTGTTTGTAGAAAATTAATCTTCTGAAAAGAAAAATCATGTATTTTTGGTAGAAAATTCAACTATTTGTTTCAAAGTAACTTTTTTATGAAAAATTCGCATTTTTGAGTTAAAAAATTTAAGTTTTAATTTTCAAGTTCATCTTAATTGAAAAATATTTTATGTTTTAACTTTGAAACACTGATGGTTGAAAATTAATCTTTTTTAGGAGAGAACTCAACTTTTTCTTGATAATTTGTCTCTTTTGTAAACTCTACTGTTAATTTCATTTGCTCAAAGTTTATTTAAAATTTACTTATTTGAAAAGATAAATTTTAAACTTTGAAGATTTCACAATTGATCGACATAAATCTGAAAGATTATAGAACAATTTTTAAGAATGTAGAAGATTTCAAAGCAACTTTTTTTTAATTTGCATAATTATAACATTTGTGGAAAGAACTGAAATAAATTTAAGTTGAAACTTAAAAAAAACATTAGAACTTGAAAGGATTTCAAAAAATTAAAATATAGATTCTTAAAGATCTTGAAAATAATGAAGAAGTTTTGTAAACATTTTAGAAGGTTTCAAGATATTTAAAAAAAACTTAAGATGCCTGGATATATTTAAATTGATTCTTTAGTTTGAAAAATTAATTTCAAGATAGTCTCTGAAAATATTCAAAAACATTCCAAAAGATTTTTAATATTGAAAAAAAAGTCTGGATATCTTTTCAATTTTGCAGAATTTTACCCAAATTTTGTGAAAAATTCGAATATTTTTAAAAGTAATTTAAAAACTTTTAAAAAAATTTTAAAATAATTGAAAATTTAAACTTTGAAATAAAGTTTTGAAGTTTTTAAACAAATTTCGAAAGGTTTCAAGATCAAACAAAAATTTGTTCCTAAGATGCCTAAGAGTATATGAAGTAAATTTTTATTTTGAGAAATTAATTTGAATAGAATATTTGAAACGCGCTTTTGATATTACAAATGATTTTGAACATTCTAAAAAAAAACTGGAAGCTTTTAAGCAAATTTTAGGAATAATTCGTGGGAGTTTATATGATATTTAAAAATGTTAGGGGGAATACAACTTATTTAAAGGTTTGAAATTTTTCCAAAAAAATTATGAAATATTGTAATTTTGTATAAGCGTCAGAATGAATTAAATATTTTTTAAATTGACACAAAATTTTCATGGAATTTTTTAGAAATTCTGTAAAATCTACAAAGATCTTTTTAAATTTTCTTGTGAAACCTAAAAAAATTATATTCACATAACTTTCAAGTAAATAAACAAATAAACTTTAAACAAAATAGTTATTAAAAATTATAGCTTTGTATTACAAATTATTTTTCCTCTGAAATTATAATTTTCCTAAACTTTTATTTTCTTTCTTGACTGATTTTTTTTTTTTTTTAAATCCAAAACTTTTTTAATTTCATTGTTTTAGTTTAAAAACAAATCTTTTTTGTAGAAATTTCATCCTTTTTTATTAAAATTAAAACTGTTTGATTTAAAATGATTATGGCTAAGGATTTAATTATTCTTTTAACAAAGTTAATTTTATCAGATGAAAATTCAGCATTCTGGTTAAATATTTATCTATTTTTTAAGAATTCCCCTTTTTTAGCAGAAAATTCTTATTCTTGTTTGCAATTTTAATAAGAATTCATCTCTCTTGTTTCAAAATTTGTATTAAACATGTCTTTAAAATAAATAAACCTGAAAAGTAAATAGCTTTTCGAAAATCTTATTTTGTATTGGTTTTTTCTTTCCTCAATTTGGAAATATATACGCGCGCGCAGCGCCTTATTAATAATGCTGAAAAATGTAAAAAAATGAATAAATGGAAGGTGATTTCACTATACAATTATTTCATGGAATTAAAAATTATTTTCGCTAACTGACCTTAAATTCTTTCCGTTTTGGTTTCAGGAAGGTGTTTAAGCCAGAAATGGATTTGGTATTAAAGTCATCTAGGTCATCCGCATAGATAATCTGCAAAATTAGAAAGATTTTCATTAACAATTATAGTTGATGTCAGTTTATTTTTTCTTTACAGTATTATATATTTTTAAATATTGATAATATTTGAAATTTTCGCTTTCCAAAAAAAATGCAATTCCTAATTTATAATTTGGAATATTTTAATTTTTAACACTGGCCTGAATGTCAACGTGAAGAAATTGAAGCAAGCGCGGGTAAACGGCGTGAGTAACTATGCCTCTCTTGAATACTGAGGCACGAGCCGTTCTGGCTCGTGCCTCAGTATGCCTAGGCGCTAGCGACTTAGAATATTTCTGGCTTTGCTTCTTGATTCAAAAACAAAGCAGAGAAGGATCCGAGAAGTTTTATTCGAACACAAGTCTAGCTCAAACCTAGGCGCGAGTGATTTAGAATATTTTTCTGGCTTTTTTACAGTGTTTTCAAACCTAGGCGCGAGAGACTTAGAAAATTCTTAAAAATTCGCTAGCTTTGCAAACCTAGGCGCAAGCCACTTTGAAAATTTGTCATGCTTCCCTGATTGTGATAGTGTATGGATTAGAGAATACTGTCTGGCCACCCTACTGGGTAACCTTAGTGTGGGGATGATTAGCCTCACGTGCCTGTTTACTCGCTCGGGACGTAGCGACCCCGTTTTAGCTGAGCGAAAAGCGGTCAAAATCCGAACTCCCCCTATCACGTAACATCAGTGATTAGGTGTTCTGCTTTCCGTTTATAACGGTTAAGGAGTTAAGGTAAAGCGGGCTCTTTGGGCTACCACCCTAACTCGCCTTTAATACTGAAGGTCCCATAAATAATAAACAGCCTCGGATGAATCAAGGTCGCCCCACTGGCCGACCTTTACCTTTAGAAAGTGATGGTGAAGCCGAACGTCAAGCATTTCTATGTGAATAGCCGGGATGCGGAAAGTCGTTTGGCACTAAAAGAGGCCTTGGAGTTCACCGAAGAGCCAAACACCCCAGTTCGCTGATCAACTGGTTAACACTGGTTGTAGAAATCAAATGTGGACGCATGAAGAGAATTCAATGATGGCGAGAAGAGAGGCGGAATTGACCATAGCAGGCGAACGCTTTTTGAATCAGAAATTGACTAAGGAATTCCAACATAGATCTTACGATTAAATAAAATAGCACCGAGCCAATAGTTTATATAAGGAATTAGTTCGAAACTCACTTGAAATAGTGAGGGAAGAACAACGTGAGCGTCCTCGGTCAAGTCGAGAACGCTCACCTTTACATCAAGAGGAAGACCTCTTCCTCACATTCTTTAATTCACTGGAGGCACCTGTTGAGGATGTGGAGGACAGGCATAAGTCGCTAGCTCTTTATCAGATATGTTCTAATGTAGAAGAGAAATCTAAAGAACATATAGCGACAATACTGGCCCTTTACATAAAGTCAATCACGCCTACCCTTCCGGTGAGATTTTTGATGATTAAAAGACCACGTACTCAAGATCCTCCCACTAAGAGAAAGCTGAGGAGAACAGAATACGCAGTTTGTCAAACTCTTTACAGGAAAAACAGAAAAAGGTGTATGGAAAACATATAAATCGGTTCTACCGAGACCACACAACCTAAAAGAGGTATCATGGAGCCCTATTGGCGACATGTTATGATACAGTATTCTATAGCCGCACCAACATTCCAAGAACAAGAGACCCAAATGATTGATCTCTGGAAGCCAGTTACATTAGAGGAAATTAACAAAAGCGGAGTTAAACCAAAATCTGCTCCGGGACCTGATGGTCGAAAAGGTGAAGATCATGGGAAGTTTCCGAAAGAAATACTTATCAGTATCTTCAACCTCATCCTCTGGACTTGAAAATTACCGGAGAGCCTGTTAGCCTCAAAAACAATATTTTTCCCCAAAAAAGATCATGAGAGGGAACCGGATAAATAAAGACCTATCACAATTCCATCTGTGATAGTAAGAGGATTCCACAGAACCCTTGCCTGCAGACTGGAAGAGGCGATAAAAATCGATAAAAGGCAGAGAGGTTTAAGAAGTCACGTTGATGGATGTAGGGATAATACCTTTCAACTTGACTTCATATTAAAGCAACAGCATCAATGTTACTAACATCTTTACATGACGTCGCGGGATGTCGCAAAAGCTTTTCCTTCCGTTTCGCATCCAGCGCTAATAGCTGCCATGAAATCATTTGGAATTTCAACGAAACTTGTAGATAACATAAACCATGTATACAGCCAAGGATACGCAATTCTGCAAGGCTATGGATGGATTTCTAACAAAATATATCCGAGAAGAGGTGTAACGCAAGGCGATCCGTTGTCTTTGCCTTTATTTAACATTCTTATGCACCGTCTTCTCGAGGCCCTACCTAATGAAATAGGGATTAAAGTTGGAGATCGCAGTGTCAACGCTTTAGCCTTTGCAGACGATGTAAACCTTTACGCAACAATATCACGTGGCCTACAAATGTCGTTGAATCAACTAGTGGAGTTCTTGTCTAAATGTGGTTTATCCATTAATATAAACAAGAGTTTACCCTCGGCTTTAAACCGTCTCCTCAAGACAAAGTCTCCGCTGTGAATATTGACACGCAATTCACGGTGGATGGGAGGAGACTGAGAGTACTATCAAGAACTGACTCATGGACATACCTCGATATACCATTCACGTGGGCAAGGAGAAAGGAGATTTTAATTAGCGAAATCCTATTAAAGGACTTAGAGAGCCTAAAAAGGAGCCCTCTAAAACCGCAGCAGAGACTCTTTGCTCTCCGCACATATGTGTTGCCTAAGCTATACCATCAGCTTGCATTGAGCAATGTCATCCTTGGTACTCTAAAGAATGCTGATAAAAAGGTGAGAAGAGCTATTCGTGAATGGCTGAACTTGCCTCATGACGTACCTAATGCGTATATGCATGCCAACGTTCAAGACGGTGGTCTTGAAATCCCACCGATGAGATGGTAGCGCCCTTATTGAGAAAAGAAAGACTGAAGTCATTGGTGAGTGGGGTTAATCAAGCGGCTCACCAATTTCTGCAGAAAAAGATCGACCTATGCGATCGACGATTGATGAATCAAGGAACCGTGTTGAACTCACGTGATACCATTGACACTATGTGGGCCAACAAACTCCACCAATCAGTGGACGGAATTGGACTCATGGAGTCAAATAAAACGCCGTGGCAGCACGCGTGGGTTCGAGATGGAACCGGTTTTCTAAGTGGAAAAGATTTCATCAACTATTGACGATTTCGCATCAGTGCCATGCCGACTAGGTCAAGAACATCAAGAGGAAGATTCAAGGAAAAGAATTGCAGAGCAGGCTGCAATGCAATAGAAACCTTGAATCATGTTGTAAAGAAATGCTTCAGGCTTTGTGGTTCAGGAAGAACCACGTATACAAACTGATGAAGGAATCAGGGAGCCAGATATTGTGGCGATCAAAGGACAAAAGGTTTTAATTGTAGATGCGCACATCGTGAATGAGCAATTCGATCTACGAAGAGCTCATCGCGAAAAGCAAACTACTATGAGCAAAACCCGGGATTATCTGCTTATGTGCATGATACCCTCTTAATGCCAGATGCTGACATTGAATTTTAAACGGCCACCCTTAATCGGAAAGGTATTTGGGCACGCGACGCCGCAGAAGATCTTAGCGGTTAGGGTTTTTTAAAGAAAGACCTCAAAACAATATCATCGCGAATGCTCATTGGTAGACTGCCAGCCTTCCGGATATGTAACAACACAACATCCACTCACAGAAGAGCGGTGAAGGAAGGCATAGGTTAAATTGATGCTGAGCGACCGTGCATGGTGGAAATGTCACGGTAACAGTGTTTGCTTGGTGAAGCCATCACTTTAACAAACAATGGTGACGCCTCTCGACTCTAGAGGCGCAATAAAAAGGAGTTCGTTTAGTGGGTTAAAGTCCAACACTCAGTTTCCTTCGTTAAGGATTCGTCCCTATATTTCGAATGTGGTTACTGCATGACGCATTTCTCACTTCTCCTTTTCAAACAAAATTTAAAAAAAATAAAAAAATAGTCGAATTCCTCGTCATCTAATTAGTGACGCGCATGAATGGATTAACGAGATTCCCACTGTCCCTATCTTCTATAATTTTCTTTTTTTTCTTGCTTCAATTTTAAATGATTCATTTTGTTTAAACCCTCCACATTAAATCAGACAATTCTAACATATTACATTGGAAAACAAATGTTTAAAATAAATGCAAAACAAAATTTTTATGTATATGATACTAATGTTTGAAATTACAACAATTTGGGCTTTTTAATTTAAAATTGTGTTTCTTTTAAAGTTGTGTTCAAAATGTTCAATATTTTGAATCATTTTAAACCCAAGAAAAGCTACCCGTTACGCGGACGCATTCTCATGGCGCACTGCCCGCGCGGCTCGCGAGTTTGAGCGCGCCTACGGCGCCCGGCTATTAGTTCTTACGCTTCGCGTTCGATTATGTATTTATTTCTCGCTACGCGCTCGGTCTTCGTATTTTTCGCACATTCTGGCGCAAAAGTTTTAAAACTAAAACTCAAAACACCCTCCACTATTAGTTTGTGATTGTGAAGTCTCTCTTATTAAAACAGCTTCGCTCGTGAGGTTGAGCGCGCTTAGAGCGCGCGACTGATGGTTCAAGCACTTAGCGCTGAGACTTTGCATTTCTCCCACATTCGTGCACAGACATTTTAAAATCAAAGGGTGACGGATCGACAACTGTAATTGTGTGATTGTGAACTCTCTTTTGTTAAAGCTCTTTCGGTTATAACGAACACACTCTCATTACGTCTCTCGTGCTTCGCACTCGATTTTACCCGAAATTTCAACTTTTCTACATTATGCTCAACACTTTTATATCAAGTATAAAACATTTTGAATGGTAATATTGCTTGTTCTGATATCGCGAAATAATGCAAAAGTTGAATTTATCACGATTACTTTAATATTTGTTTCTTATTTTGCATGAAATTATATTCTTAGCTGCGCTGAAGCATGTATCATTCCAATAAATTTATATCATTACAATTCATAATATGCATGGAAATTGAAACATTTATTCTTATAGTCATGTTTATATATATTTTTTATTTTATTTTTAATCTTGTCTTTTACGATGAAAGAAAAGGTATGGTTCCTATCAAAAAAATATTCGTAAAAAAATATACATTTTAAGGATTTAAAGAGGGGAAAATTAGTTTTAACAAATAATAATTGTTTAGACAACTAAGAGTTAGTTTTAAAATATTTTTGAACTTTAACTTTGCCGTACAATAATAAATTATGCTAAAAAAAGTTTTTCAAATGTCGCATTTTCCATAAATGTGAATTGAAACTGATCTCTTAAATGAAATGACACTGAGCTTACTTTTTAACCCGGAATTTTACTAATTTTTAGAAGAAAAATCTGTCCATGTTGGATGTCAACAATTTTTTAAAGTAAATAGTATTAAAAAGATAACATTAATTTATTTGACAAAAAGATTCTGAATCAGTTCAAAATTTAAGAATTTCCGGATTTTAACGTTAAAAATGTAACTGTTTCAATTCGAAAGTCTCAGTCATGAAAAAAAATGTATACGTCCGATTGAAACCACATGAAATATTTTTAACTTAAAAATAACTTTAAAATGAATATATATTCGTAATTAAAGGCTTTCGTGATAATTTAAATTTTGTTTGAGCCTAAGATATTCAATTTTTAACCTATTCAATTTTAATATTTTGAATAAAGACAATGGAAAATTATGTAATATTTAACAATATTTGACTGTGTAATTAAGACGAGTAAATTGAAACCAAATATTTAAAAGTAAAAGATTCGGATTTCGAAAAGGTGTTTAACTCTAAATGTTACAATTCTATTTCTTTTTAAATATATTTTTTTGAATGAAAGTGTTACGCTTTGATGTATAAATAAAAATTGAACACTGATTATTTACAGACAAAATTTGAATCATTTTAAGTAATATTTAGAACTTTTTAAACGTTTAAAAATTAATTAAAACATTTAATATTATTTTAAATAAATTAAACGAATTGTTTCAACCCATAAAATTCAGCTATTCGTACTGAAATTTTGGTGCGAAGAGCACCAAAATGTTGTTTTAAATCAGGCTTTTAATTTTAAATTAGGTTTACAATTAGGTTAAAGATTTCAAACATTAAATTTTTAATTAGTTTTAAATTAGGATAAGGAATCTAAGGAAAATGTTTTTAATACTTTTAAGCCTTCACATTAATTATTGTGAAGGCTTCAAAAGAATAAAAACATTTTCGAGAAATCGCTTTTGAAAGATGTTTTCAACTATTATACATTTTTCAATTTTTAATGTTGCTACCTTAAAATTGCTTGAAATAATATAATTTAGAAAATTTTAAAGTTCACTGATTGATTATTTAATTTAGAGAAATAAAAACATAATGTTGATTTTTATTTTTGGAAATTAATCTGAATCATTGAACTCCAAATAATTGATGAAAGTTAAAAGTTTAAATTGTGCAGTTTAACTGCATTTCATTAAAAAAATTTCAATTGAAAATTGTTAGTAGCTTCCATTTAATATGTATTTATTTTTATTGAGCATTAAAATACAACATTTTTTAATTATAAAACTTTTAAACTTTAATTTTAAGAGTTTAAAATTATACAGTTCAACTTTGAATGCTTTAATTTGTAGTTTAGTTTCTAATAATTCAAATGGGAAAATGGTTACCTCTAGAGCTCGTATTTTTAAATTTTATTGACCGTAAAAAAATTTTGCGAATTTTTTGGGTGACTCTCTAGAATACGATACAAGGGATTTGGGGTATTTAAAATTAAGTTTTGTTGGTTGGGAATTATTCGCTGAGAATTTGTTAAGAAATACCTAATCTTTAATATACAAAAAAATAAACACAGGGGTTTCACCTATTTCCTTGTTTTTTCCCCTTTTTCGACAAATTTTCTTTGTTCACTATTTTCAAGATCATTTCACTTTTTTTAATTGTTATATAAAAGTAGGATTTGTCACATTCCCGGTTAAAGAATAAATTCACTGTCAATTTCCCGCGTTTCCCGGTCTTAAAAAATTCATGGTAAATACGACTTTTTAAGAACTTTTTATAGAATAATTTATTATTGTACGGCAAAGCTAGTTTTGAAATATTTTAAAACTAACTCTCAGTTTCCTAAATAACTATTATTTGTTTTAAAAAATCCCCCCCCCCCCCATCAAAAAAATGATAACTAAAAAATGATGATTAACAGTAATATTTTTTGTTTAACATATTTTGAAAATGTTTTAAAAAATCCTGTTTAAATTTGTTTTCCTATAAATCATTAAAATTGAGATTTTCCGGGAATTATTGACCCAATTAAAGAATGTTGAGAGTAACATTTTGTTGTGTATAGTTAATTTTTTTGGAATTAATACTTTTAGTTAAAGATAATAGGGAATTATTTAAACAATTGAACCTCTCCGGAGGAATGTTACCAAACAAGAAAAAATTAATAAAATAAAAAACAGATGTCGTGTAATGAAAAATCCATCGTTCAGAGAGCTCAGCAGTATGTTTACTTGTACGAATTTTTGCAAAATACACATTATTGTATCTTTACATTTTCGTACGATGAAAAATAACTTTATCTCTGGAAGTTTTTCTAAATTAAATAGTTCTTTGGTACTTTTTCTTATAAAAATTCCAACAACACTGTCAGATATTAAAATTTATTTATGAAACTTTTTTACATTGTTCATGATTTGCATTCTTCGCTGAATTATGCCACGTATAATTCTTTAAAACTAAACTTTTTTTTAGTTAACTCTGAGTAATTGCAATTTATATTTTCCAAAAACTTCGATTTTTAATTAGTAAAAATGTCGATTTTTTCCATTAAAATTAATGATTAGATTATTTTAATTTAATCAGAATAGCAGTTGTTATTTATTTTTTAATTTTTGTAAGCTAAATGTATTTTTCTTTTTTTGTTATAGTTTCATTTGGACCTCTTGAAAATGTTGATCCGTGAGTGAGTAGTGAGCATGGTTCGAGCGTGTGTCCCCACCAACCATTCGTGCCTGTTACCCCTCCCTCCAGTCATGCGCTCGTGTGTTCCGTTTTTACTCGGATAAATAGTTTGTGGCATTCTTGCTCGGAAAAAATTTTGTTCCGTTTTTACTCGGAAGATTCGTTTGTTCCTTTTTTACTATGAAAAATGTATGTTCCATTTTTACTCCCAAACTTTACATGTCCCGTTTTTACTTTCAGGATGAGAATATAATAATTAACCATCTCCGGATCAAAAGAGAATTGTCCTGAAAGTCAATTATAAAAATCGTACGCATTTCAATTTGATTCTTTTAGAGAATTTTAAGGCGCATCTTTTTTTTATTTCGCAAAAATTTTTAAATTTTATAGTTTTTGAACAAATTGGTAAAAAATGGATTTTTTTTAAACAAAAAATTTCAATTTTTTTTACTTGGAATATTCGAAAAAGAAAAATGTTAATATTTCTATAAATCAGAAAGTTGCTCATTTTTCTTCAAGACTTTGTAGAAATCATGATTTTTAACCTTCAAGCGGTTCGTTTATCGAGCGAATTTCAAGCAACGGAAAACTTCCAGTGACAAAGTTGTTGATTAAGGTTCAAAGAAGTTTTCTGAAAAGCTTTAGATCAATCGCATTAATAGTTAAAAAATTATGAATGTTTTAAGTTAGAAGCGGAAGTCTTGACGCTCCCCTATGCACGTGCCTTCTTGACTACGAACGAGATCCCAAAAGTTTTTAGGGACTTTATCTTGTTGGAAATTTGAAAATTTTTGTTAGAATTTTTCTTGACAGTAGAATTTAATAGGTTTGAAAGATCTCTCTGAAACTATAGTATCTTTAACACCGGCTTTCTCAGTTTGTAATGTATTCTACAAACGGATATTATTTTTGTTTTGGTATCCGACTTGACCTTCACTTCCGCTGCAACACGTTCGTAACCGTGGAGCCACGTGCATACGGTAGCAGCGTCAAGATTTCCGTTTGTAATTTAAGACATTCATAATTTTTTAAACATTAAAGCGATTGATCTGAAAATTTCCAGAAAACTTCTTTGAACCTTAATAAACATCTTTGTCACTGAAAGTTTTTTGTTGTTTGAAATTCGCTTCATAAACGAAGCGCTTGAATGTTGAAAAAAAATTAACAACTTTTTTTTTTAATAAAATATTTACGTTTTTCTTTCGCAGCTAGTTTCAAAAGACTTGAAAATGTAATTTAGTAATAATTATAGTAATTTTTTATTTTCGAAAAATCTATTTTTTATCAATTACTTTAAAAACTGTAAAACCTACAAATATTTGCTAAAGGAAAAAAGATGACTCTCTGAAATTAACATTCAAACGATTTTAAAAATTGACATTCTGGACAATAATTCTTAGGCTGAATCCACTCGTATCCCCTTTTTATCAGGAGATGTTCAATTCAATCTTTTTTGTGCTTTTTTGGCTTCAAATGTCCATTTTCGTTTGGATTTTTTGGATTTTGAAAATCCTATAACTTTGGTAATTTTTATTTTATAAAAAAAAAGTCGAAGAGATAAATTCTTCATATTCGTTTGTACTATAAATTCGTGTCGATCGAATTTTTAAATTTGGTCAAAAGCGGTCTCAAAAATTTGGAAAACCTCTAACTTTTTGAATTTTTATCAAAAATGGCTGGTTAACGAACTCTATATTTCATTTTGGTTTCTCAAACTCTGTGCCAAAGCACAAGCCAATCCAACTAGTCTTTTGAAAGTTATCCGGTAGACTAAAAAGGCCGCGACGACGATCCGCGAATGTCATTTTTCGCATAAAACTAATACCTTCTCATCATAGATGAGAGTATAATAATTCAATTTTCAATACCTAGTTCTAAAATATCCTCATATATAAGGATTGAATTTGAGAAATTATTTTCTTGATTTTTTATTGTTTTTAATCCTTTAAACTAAAATTGTGCAACTTTCAAGACGTTAAATTTGACATTCTGCGATTTTGAAGAATTTAAAAAACCGAAAAATTGTGTACGTTTTAAATTGAAACCCAACAATATAAATCATTAAAATCCAGATTCAGTAAATACTCTTATTCTCACTAAAATTGATTTCAAACAAGTTAGAATATTTAAATGTGCAATTATTAAATTCAAAAAACGAAAGCGGAAACCCATGAGCTTCAATGTGGATAAAGGGAATGCATGAATTTAAAGAGTATTATTATTAATAATTGTAATTGTGTTTAACTTTTAAATACTTTTGAGTTTATTTCGTTTTTTTTTTTTTTGATGAAATAATTTATTCAAATGTGACGATTTGAAGAAAAAAAACGATTAAAAGTACTTACTTCGAAGGAACAGAAGGTCAGTATGCAGGAAAAAATCGAAAACTTCATAGTTAAGGAATTCCTTTAAATTAACTTTTCAACAAAAAAAAAAATGAACTATAGGTGCATGCTCTAAACGTGTAAACTTGTTTTTGTATACTATCTACTCGTCCACAATGAGATGTAAGCATGTTTACGGTCTGCTCTGTGTCAGTACAGATGAACTCAGAATGACTGAAATAATATTTAAGAAAACAATGACTTGTTAAAAAAATTATTTCACAAGTAAATGGTTCCAATTTTTCTATTGTGTGTCTATATTTTGAAAATATGTTATGTTGTTGGAAGCGACTTATACCATTTACAACTCTTAGAGCATGGTCTACTTTTTTCAAGAATGCTGAAAACGCTGCATCATCGCATTCTTTCATTAAACTTCTCTATTTGTCACATTTGTATTTTTTTGCATAATTGTTAATTTTATCCCTTAATTAATAATTATGCAAAAAAATTGATTTTTTCTAACAAAGAGAGACCGTTTAATGCATTTGTCAATCAGTATTGTTTATAACAATGGTAAATATTTTGATTGTCCATTTCTCTCTTTGATAGAAAAATCCATTTTTTCCATAATTGTTAATTTAGGCATAAAATTAAACGCTGTCTACTGCGCCACGGAAACTTATAGAAAACATTTGTTCAAACAATTTTTTGTCTTAAAATCATAAAAATTTATCATTTTCTGAAATTCATGCCACAGGTAACGAATGTTGAGAGTAACATCTTTTTAAAGAATATTTGGTAATTATTGAAATAGTTTTCATTTGGTTACACAATTTCTGCTTCTGTAAATTATAAGACTTATTTTCTGGAATTCTTGACTCAATTAACAGATGTTGTAATATTTTTTACTTCAGCACATTGAGCAATTTTTTAAACAATTTTCATTTGTTTTAATAATTTTTCTTTGTTTAACCAATTTTTCCCCCTTGTAAATGAAAAAAGATGTTCATGCATGCTATCAGTAACACAATTAACAAATGTTGAAACTACTATATTTTTTAAAGATATTTAGCAATTATTGAAACAATTAATAATCTTTCACTTGCGCCTTTTCACGGGAAAGATGGAGTAAACTTAAGTGTGATTTTAAAAATTCCAGACAGAAGTCCTAAACTTTTAACCTTTCTTGGTACGTTATATTGATATGGAAATATTTCCTTTATAGAGATTAAGAAATTATTTTGGTCATACGTTTGATATATGTATATATGTTTATTAAAGTCATTAAATTTCGACCCGTCTTGTGATCTTCTTCAAGATAATAACATCATTACAAAAGTGTCTGTAAAAACATACATTTTTGATCAAATTCAATTTTTATATTTAATAATACACTTTCACACAAAATAAATTGAGTTTATAATTTAAATCGTTACCTAAAACAAATCATTCGATGAGATTGAAAACACAAAGAAAACAGTTTTCAAACAGAACTATTTAAAAATATTAAAGAAAATTTTCTTCGATGGATGAACGCAAATGAGATAAAACAAACTCATATTATTGGGTCAAGTGTGGTGTGCGACGTCTCATTGACATTGGTTCGCCAACCTCATCAGGCTAATTTATTAAAATAAAGAAACACTACATATATAATCAATATTTTTACTGGTACACAGTATAAGTTAAAAACAAATTAAAAAAAGTAATTACCGTTGACATTTACTAGTTAAAACATAAATTTTTAAGGCGTCTAAATTAAGTTAAGTATGAAGGACGCATATTGGTCCGATTGAAATGACCGTCTAAAGTCAACTGAAGAGACAAACCATTGTGTCGTTATCATACACGTACTCGTAC
>JAAAKG020108457.1:0-15571 GCA_010014905.2 Druon quercuslanigerum | reverse complement strand
GTGAACGTGTTATTTAAATAAATAACACGAGAATTCCAGATCAATCTAAAAATTTTATAACCCCTTCCTCACACTACCCCCCTCCCTACTGAGTGAGTCACGCCTACCCCGAAAGGGAAACGGCTTAATGGTGTAATAATAATAATAATATTCATCATGGTAGTTTTTTGTGATAGGGCTTGGTTTTGAAAAATTGCGCCGTAGGTCATAAAAGGGCCTTCAATGAGCCCTCAATTCCTGTGATAGAAAAAATTTAATATTGCCAATATTTCTATCATAATACTGCTAGCTTTACGTAAGCTGGCAATACCGTGCATTATTTTGAAAAATTGCAGGGCCCCAAATTTGGCACTTGGGTATTTCTATAAAAACAAATATTAGTTGAGTATGTGAATCCTTCCAGCTACCAAAATCAACCAAAAATATAATAGTATAACTTTCACATTTTTATCATGTGCGGCGTTTTATTCGGACCTGTGACATCCCTACCGGAATTCACTTTTCAAATATTCGTAGTAATTGAAAAAAAATTTTATGTTAAAAACTGCCATATTGTGTTGTAGGGCCATTTAAAAAGTAATAACAAATATTTAATCGAGTTTTGTTTGATTCGCTTTGATGCAGTATCAATTTAGTTCACGATTGAAAACTAAAGAAATCGTTCCTGAATAGAAAGAAGCTTTAATCATTTAGGTTCAGAAATATTTTGTTAAACTTAAATATCTTATGGGTAGATAAATCTTATTACAGGCAAGTGACGTCTTAATTTTTTAAATGTTAAAACCGACATTGTTGGTCAAAGGCATTACTAACCTGGAAGGAGAAATAGCTCTTTTAGCAGTAAACCTGGATCGGGCACAAAGATAAGCCTCACCAGGAGGAAGAGACCTCTCAGCAGGATGAGAAGATCTCTCAGGTGAATGACTTCTTTCAGAAGAAGAAGAAGAAGAAGAAGAAGAAGAAGAAGACAGTGAACCTGAAGCTGCGAAAAGAAGAAAAGGATAACATTTTGTTAAGTGCGTTCGTATTTTCACCAGTCCATAAAAGATGTAATAATGTATTATATCACAAGTAGGATTTGGTGCGCATTTAACTTGTCGAGGTAAATGTTTGCAGGGCGAGAAACAAAGCCATGGCCGTAGGCAATTGTTTTGCCACTGTTTCAAAAACCATGACCGCAGCCCCGTGAACATTGAAATCCCAACATAAAGACGTATGTAAACCTGCGAGTGATGTAATATATTTTTATACGAAACCACTATATTTTATTGGCCTATAGAGCCCCCTTAAAAGAAAGCTCCTTAAAGCCCTTTACCGAAATTGTGCGAGATCGTCGCATGAAGTGCATGTTTTTTGATAATGATGATGATACCTGAACGAACATTCTTCCGTTTTGTTTTCTCTATCTGCAAACTTTCTAGAATGTCAATTAATATATTGGGGTGGAATTGGTTATTTTTTCATAATATTGTGTTCATAGTAGTGTGTTCTGCTAAAGGCAGTTAATTAGTTCCAAACGTCACCGATAAGTCAGTTAATTAGTTACACAAATGGCCACTGAATAACGCACGATGTATTTTAGTAATCTACGAAGTGCAAAAAGAAAAACAAGATTTATTATCTCAAAATTTTTAGGGTAAATATGACCTAACCTTTTAAAAATTTGATAGATGGACGAAAAAACAGGGGAATGTTTTGCCAGTGATCATCCTCATTATCCAAAAGCTTACTTTTCAGGGGGCTCAATAGTCTTATACAATATGAAGAGTTTCAATAAAATATCTTACATCACTCCCGGGGTTACATACCTCTTTCGCAGGGAATTTCATGTTCACATGACTTCGCCTATGGTTTCTCGAGTAATGGATTTACTTTATGTGTGAAGTTTATTTGTGCTTAATCACTATTGTTATGCATGTATAAACATATGAAATGACTAATGTAAAAAAAATAATTAGTTGTTAATATTATTCAAGCAAACATTTGTTCCTATAACGTTTCGAAAACCGTCCTATGTCTAGCTAAATAATTTTTTGAAAACGTCTAATGTCTCAATTACAACATAAAAATGCGTTTCAGGCGAGAATGGACCCGTTTGCATGCCATTTATTTTAAAGTTCGTTTTCAAGCATATGTTTTTAAATTTTAAATCTAAACGTAAAGAAAAGATAAAAGTGCAGCTCCAACGTGTTTCAATAATTTGATGGTTTTGTTCTGAGTATTTTTGATAAACTTAATATGATCTTCAATAATAATAGTTTTGATTACCCATTAGAAATATCAAAAGACTCTATTATAAATATAAGTACGTATTAGTTAAATTAAGGTAAAAAAGTGAAAAAATTTTAATCAGCTGTCTAAAAAACTGACGTACTGTCAATGTCATTCGAATCACTTAATTTTTTTTAAGTTTCTATGCGCTATATTTAGGCCGTTGCTTTTATCTCCTGAGTCAGAAAAAATGATATATACGATGTGTCTGTCTATCTGTTTGTGGTTTGTTGTCTGTATTCCGTGGGTACGATAACTTTTAAAAGATTAATCAGATTAGATTCGCTTGGACACACTTTTTAAGGCCTAAAGAGAAAGAAGAAGTTCCTTTACCAGCTATTTTGGATAAATTTTAAAAAGTGAGCGCATTTTCAAAATGTTTAAAGCTATTTTTATATAATATTTTAAAATTCTATGTACGGCTATTTATGGTAATCGAAAACACAAATAATATATCTCTAATGTCTTTGTTCAATAAAATAAAAATTATGAACTATGCTAATCTGTGCAAAGTAAGAAAAAAACAAATTAAGTTTTGGACAAATTAGATATTGGACAAACGGCACAATCGATGAAATAAATAAATAGACAAACGTTTCTCTTCCAAAAAATAGCGAAAAGTCATTCAATTTTGTCATGAGTAATTTTTGATAGGGCACGCAGTTTTTGTTTTAATGGTATTGTGCCAAACCCTTAACCATCACTTTCAGTAGTTCACTTCGTACCTCTTCATGAAGCCCAGTATGAAACCACCGATGGCTGAGCCTATATAACGTCGGTCACTAGCATAGTACATGCACAGATTTTTTAACATCCCTGCCGCATCTCCTGCACTCTGTTGGGATTTTATACCCCATATTTTGCATATGGTAGTAAAGCGGTTATGGCCAGTGAGCATCGCAACCACTTCCTTACGTGTTTCTTTGGCAAACCCAGGATTTCCCTGGCTCTGTCAATTATGTACGTATAGCCTAGGATAGACTTTGCCTGTAGGAAACCCTGGGCTTGCTCCCAGTATTATGATGCTTTGTGCGAGTCCAGATTTTGATGGCAAGACCGATGTAGCAGGACGCTAGACCCAGTACTGGTTCTGGTCCAATGTATTCATTTGCCGCAGTGCATCTTGCCAGCTGGTCCACTTTTTCGTTGCCTTTGATCCCTGTGTGACCAAGGAGTCATATGAGATCCACTTTGTATTTCTGTGCAAGTTGGTTTAAAGCCTTTTTGCATTCCCAAAACAGTTCTGATGTTATTGCTGGTTTTGCTACTGAACTTAGTGGCGCTTGGCTATCCAAACAGATCCTAATCTATTTTCCAGCAGCATTGTTTTCCAATAGTTTTTCACCTCAACGAAGAATGACAAAGACCTCAACCTGAAAGACAGTAGCATGTCTTCCAAGCGGGACCACCACTTCCCTCCTCTTTGCACTATTGTAGATACATGCTTCTGACCCTCCTTTTCCGCTAGAGCCATCCGTATACCAGATTTCCCCTTGGTGGAGTGGGTTATCATTCAATTTCCATGCATCCCTGTTTTTAATGCAGACGCAAAACGCTCTGACAAAGTTAAAGCGTTTTGTTATTCTGTCCTGCCTCATCACAAGAATCGGCAGTATGCTGATGTCACTCGGGAGACTAGTGTGTCTAGTCCTCCGAGTTCATCTGTTTACTCTCACCAGGCGGAAAAATGCGTGTGCCGCTTTTGCAGTTATCGCGAGGAGTAGGCGTTCTTCACAGAGCATGAAGCCAATCACCATTGTGGGCGTAGCCCTCATTGCTTTCGTTAAACCCCTAAATTCTAGCGTTTGTAGTCTTCGCAGCTTGTCCTGCATCATTTTAAGTTTTTCCTTTGGCCACGAGACCTAGGTCGTATGAAGATGCCTTGGTTTAGGGACAACAGAGTAGAGCCATGTTAGCAATTTAGTCCCTGTTCCCTTAGTCAATCCAAAAGCTCTCCGACACATCCAAAAAGTCATGAATAATTTCCTGCATTTGGCCTCCATGTGCTTTGCCTAGTTAAGTTTGCTATCTAGGACTACTCTCAGATATTTAGCTATGTCTGAAAACGTTAGTCTTTCACTACAAAAAACAGAAGCGTCTACTTTCGGCATATTGTAATTACTCGAAATGATGACTATACTGGTCTTTCTCGGATTTACCGCGAGCCCTAAGCTATAACACCAGAGCTTAACGATGCACAGCGCCGACCTTGTAAGGTTCATCAAAGTTGTACAGATGAGCCGCGCTACCTAAGATTTCAAAGTGATCCGCGTGTCCCTGAGTATAATATTCCTCTTCACTAAGCCTACGAAGGAGGCCATTAACTACCATGCACTACAGGAGGGGCGACAGGACACCCCCTGTGTACACCCCCGTGGCGCTACTCCTTTAATTAGGCCTTCACGCCATCTGTTTTTGAGTCTTCTTTGGCGTAGAACGCTACCTATCAAGCTTACCAGCTGGCTTGGCACACCGCACTTCAAAGACTCTCGACAAATGACCTCTGGAGGAGTATTACTGAAGGCACTCTCTATATCTAAAAACATATGCCGGCGCCGAGGCGCATTTACTGTGGTGCAAATTAATCTGTATCATGGAGATTTCCGTCTCAGCCATTGAGAGGCAAAGTCGGGGCATCGCCGAATGCCCTAAGGCCATGCAGCCCTCGACACACCGTGGAAAGAAATGCACTTTTTTCATTCAAAACTGCCCAGATCCTTCAATTTTGGTCCGATTTTTATTTATTTTTTTTTTAAAGCTCAATCAATTCCAAAGAACTAACTCCAAGTCTATCCCTGAAATATCTGCTGTTATTTAAGGGTCTATAGAAAACCTTTTTGCGGTATTCCCGTCATTAGATGTTCCTGAGCCTTGTTTTACTGCATCTAATACCAATCCTGTCTTCTTATGAAAAGCTTTGCAAATTCGAGTCTTCGCCTTCTTTTGCAAATCTTTATAAAAATCCGTATCTACTCGCCATTTCTTAAAATCGAGTCGATAGGCTATATTTAAAAGATTTTCCATTAAGTGAAGCCTTTGACTCTATCTAATTCATTCATCTTTTTAGGTGTAGCTTGACAAATGTAGCAAGTCATAGATGATAAAGTTCCAGAATGAGCCTGGAAAACTTTTTGTTCAAGCATCGTCAACACCATATCAGGTTTTACCACAAAAGTACCGAAATCGTTCTTTATTATTGTGGGCTTCATTTTATCGATTTCTTTTTAAAGTAATGCTATTACTGAAGTGGTTTCTTCTGGGGTTTATTTTACAAATTCATATAGTATTAGCCTGCAATATAATGTTGACGATGGATTAGGATTTTGCCATACGACAGAATTTACCAAATTTTCTAAGTGAAGTCGCAGTGGTACCATTGAAACCGTGAATATACTATTATCCACCATATCTGGATCATGTTCATTTTGCTTGTACGTGCTTTGGCTTTAAGAACTATCACAGCCGTATTTCACAAATAACTTTAAGTTATGAGGTTTCCTCATATCCGTAAATGGAAGAGAAATATCACGATTTCTAAAAATCCGAGATATCGTATGATCGAATAAAGATTTTAAACCGATTATTAAACCCTTTTCCTTCATCTTAATAGAATCTGGATAACATTCTTATTTAGATTTTGCTAAATTGTCGTATACTGGGTAAATGTCAGAATTTGTCTTTTTTGCCTGCATATGGATCATATGATACTAACTTTTAGACAAATCAGCTTCGTCTATTAACGCCAAAGATTCTTCCAATATGTAAGGAAACGGGAAATCATTTATATTTTCATTTTCATCAGAAGGTAAAATTGAATTAATGAATTCTGATTGATTAATTTTCCTCTTTTTGTTAAAGTAGAACATTCTGTAAAGTCACCTGAGTTAGGCCTTCCGCATTTGTCATTACTTTCAGGTATAAATTCCACGATCAAATATGTGTTTAACCAACCTGTAAACTTTCTGTTAAACAAGCTTTAATAAATACTGAACTCTGCAATTTCCTTTTAGAATGATGGATAAAATCATCATTCAATTTATTTTTAACCTTTTCCCGTTTTTCCGCTTAAATTAAATTATTGTTTTAAATACTGAGCCAAATCTTCCACACCTCCATTGTAATTAAAAATTGAAAAATCAAATAGGGTCTTTTTGATAAATTTAAATGCATCCATTTAGTCTTAATGGAAGACCATTTATTGGACAAATATTAAACCCAACAAATTTTTTTACAATTGCCTTAAATTATTTAGTACTTACATCTATTGTTAACACAAAATATCAGAAATATAAAACGAAACAAATTAGGAAAACAAATATAATATAATGCAGAAAAGAATGCAACTGTGAAAAAAAAATTCTTATTCCAATGCACATATTTCTGAAAGGGTATATTGAAACAAGTGAAAGTTATTAAAACAAAACATAACTCTGAATACCATGGCTGCAGTGTGAAGGACGAGATACGTGATGAGAATGTGTTCGTTAAAGCCGAAGGAGCTTTAACAAAAGATAATTTACAATCAGAAAAAGAGAGCTGTCAATGCTTTGATCTTTAATTTTAAAAGCCTTGTGCACAAACGTGGGATACATAGAAAAACCGAGTGCGATGCACGAAATGAATATATTATCAAGTGCGCAGTGCGAAAACCAACAGTCGCTCTCCTTAAAAGAATTTTTTTAGATTGAATAATACTTTGAGTTTTTGGGCGCCACATTGGTGACGCCATATTGTTTTTAAACGTTTTAATTTCAACTTTGAACCTTACTATGAGCAACTAAAGATTAGTGAAAAATTACTCATTTAATTATTTTAAATATTAATAGTGCAATAATAGGAAACATTGTGAATCTTATAAAGAGCCTATGTCACCTCTACACACATTTTATACTTTTAAGTTCATTATTGCAGCAAACTGAAAAATTATCATTATTTACACACTTAATCTACGTGGCTGGACTTTATTAAAACAAAACTGTTCTTACTTCGAGTCACCTTAAGTAAAAAGAAAATTTTTTTAAATTTCTTGGTTAAAAATTTAGAATAATAATTTATATGTTACAACTGATTGGAAGTAACATATAATTTTAATAGGCTTTTTTATGGTTTCAAATACAAACGTTTGAAGTTAAAAATTATTAAATCTTTAGGAATGGGGAAATTATAATACGAACAATTATAAGGTTACGTACGTAGGAGTGACGTTTCTAAAGATTATGTTTGTCAAAAAAAATTATATAAATTTGTATGGCTTGAATCTGAAAATAAATAAAAAAATGTAATAAACCTCATTTGCAGATTTCATCAGAGATTGGAATGTTGAGCTTGATCTTAAGTAGATACGGAAAATCTGGTATAAGATTCTGAGATTGGATAGCCGGTCTTTAAAAAAATCCTGTAGTAGAGAAATAAATTAGGCCGATAGAAAAAAAGAAATTTTTATTATGTTTGTTTTAAAGTATAATATAATATTTGTTGTATCCAAGAAACGCGTTGTAAATCATAAAAAAATACATTTCCCGGCTAAACTATGCAACAAACAAAAAAATTTAATTTGTTTGCAGTTGCCGACAGATAGACGGACAGGCGGAAACCATCCTAAAACCTGTTTTTTTCGGATTCATCAGGTTAAAAAATTTAGAGAGTTAGAGAAATCTGAATTTTTTCGTATTCAGTTAAAGCAATACCTTCTCATAACGATGTTCATGTGAAAATAAA
Source organism: Druon quercuslanigerum (assembly GCA_010014905.2). Lineage (NCBI taxonomy): Eukaryota > Metazoa > Arthropoda > Insecta > Hymenoptera > Cynipidae > Druon > Druon quercuslanigerum. The sequence goes on along the minus strand of JAAAKG020108457.1, from coordinate 7,582 downwards.
TGAATCAATGCTTACCATCAATACAAATAATTAAAATAAGATTGCAGGAATATCGTATAATCATAATCTGTTTCATAAAATTAAAATTAATGAAACTACGATTTTATAATCGTTTAAAAAAAACTCAAAGTCGAGCTTTACGATTAAATTCTGACTGTGATACTCGCGATTGAGGTTTGGCAGTTAGGTTATACTGGCGGTTCTTTTAAAGAATTAAAATGAAGTAGACAAAACTGAAATTGCCAATAAAAGCTCAACAAAAAAACAACTAAAATCTAACCTTTTGAATTTTAGTCTCATAGAAAAATTCCATTGAGAGTGTTTAATCTGGCAGAAAAATAATCGCTAATCCTTTTTGAAATTTTTCTATATGTTGAATTAATTTTTAAATTTGCATCAAGGATAAAAATTTTTATTTCAAAATCGCTCTTAATTTGAGAATTTAGTTAGGAAATATCTGATTCAGAAACAAAAAATTATTATTATTATTATTATATTATTTTATTCACCATAGGAGTTAAAGATGATTGCCAAGCTGAAGACGAGCGTAAAAACGATCTTCATTTTTCGCGAACGTGGAGAAACTAAGGAACATATAAATGAATAATTTTGTTCAAAATATAACTTTCGGTTATTCCAGTACATTAAAAATTATGCACGAGAAAATCTCCTTTATAGTCGTTATCTATCAAATGATAGGTGTTAAGTTTAGGAATGTGAGATGTTTGCATTTCATCATAGCCAGCGTCGAGAATTAATGTTTGCTAACTTATTTCGTTCAAGTTAAGATACAAAATTCGATAAATTTTTAAATTAAAAAAAGAATTCTTACATGCTAAATTCTTTTCAAAATGTCAGGAAAATCGACACTAGGGCTAATTCACTTAAGATTAACCATTATTTATCCACTGATCAGTTCCCGAGATAACTTTTGATCAATTGGTAAAAAATTCCCCTGATTACAAATGTCATGGTTATTTCTTCAAAATCCTGGTTTAATTTTGGTAAAAAAAATTTTTGTCAAAAATTTCATTATTTAATGACGAAAACGTTGCATATTTTTATAATTTATGTGTAGAAATAAAATTTGCATACCTTCGGCGTTTTCTTATAGCATAAGCCGTTTAAAATCTATAGCGTTACAAGCAAATAATTTAAAAAAAACTAATATATTTCTACTTGAAAGCAAGAAGAAATCTCAGGTCGAATAAAAGCTTCTCCCCTTTAGTTTTTGTTAAAAAATTTTTTAATTTTAACATTAAATCATCTAGACTTTTTATTTGTTAACAAAAAAAGTATATAATTCAACCAGTGTCATAATTTTCACTAAAACTGTGGCACAAACTATAACTGCCATTACTAACATTTTTTACTTAATTAAATTTAGCAATATTTAACTGTTTTTACTTTTATCAGCTTTTTGAATTACTCCATACAGTCTTGAATAAATTTATATATTTTATTAATCAACTAGTTGCATTCAACTAAAATTTCACTAGTAAATTATTTAACTTTCACAAATTTAATTCCGAAAGGTAATTAGGTATCTTTTGCGTAATATTTCAAAAAACATACAAATGAAATAATTTTCTCAAATCGGAAACAGACGAGTGTAAATTTGTTTATTTCTCTCGACTGTGTTAAAACAATCAGAACATAATGGTTTATAATTTGAAAACAGGAAATGTCATGTTTACAGTTTCACAGTATGACCTTATTAATTCAAACGAGTTAAAAATGGTACATTATCGCATTATTTGATTAAATATTTATATTATTCACTTTGTGCATTTTTATAAACTCTATTTATTTATTGTATGAACTTCTTCAATTTAAAAATGTTTTATACAATGTTTTTGCGCATGCGTGTGTGCATATGTGTGTGTATGTCTACATGTGTGATGTGTCACAAGGATTTTTCAAAATATTAATTGCATGTTTATAGAATTTTATAAAATTTTAAAAAGATGTTTTTATCGTAAAGCTCGTTCAAGTAACATAATTTAAAGTCGATGCAAGAATATAAAGAATTCCTTTGTTAGGGGCAAATCGATTGACCTACATATTTACATATTTTATAAAGCATGATAAGGTGATGGTCATTTATATAATATTAAAAATTAATTTTTACAGTATACAGCCTTTTATAGTAAAATTTGTTTTATTAACACAATTTAGAAATGATGCAAAAATGACAACGATTCCTTGATTCGTTTGTCCTATAAAATAATATATTTTGTTAAATAGTTAGGATTTTATGTTGATTAATTATATTTAAAACATTTCTTTTGAACAGAAAAACGTTTTGCATGGTCATAATAGAAAGCTTACACATCAATAGAAAAAATGTGTTTATCTGAGATGAAGCGATTGACCTATAATACTGACAATTTTATTGAAGAGTAAGGAGTCAGAAAGATACGGTAAAGCATAATATTTGAAAATATAAGTATTTATTGTTAAAATTTTTTCGATAACATAATTTGAAATTTATTGAACGACGGAAAAGATTTCTTGGTTCGAGATGAATCGATTGACCTATAATATTCATATATTTGATCGAAAATTAATGAAGTTATTGTCATTTATATTTTATTAAAAACCGGTTTTTTTAATACACGGTTTCTTATAACAAAATAGGTTGTAAAAACAAAATTTGAAATTGATGCAAGAATAAAAAAGATTCTTTGATTCCTTGACCTATAAAATTAATTCTTTTTATTGAAGAGTTAGTAATTTATGCTTATTTATAGTATTTGAAACATCTCTTTTAAACAGAAAAACTAGTTGAATGGACATAATACAAAGCTGATACATGAATAGAAAAAATGTGTTCATACGAGATGAATTCATTGACCTATAATATTCATGCATTTTATTGAAAAGTAAGAAAGATATGGTAACTCGGAATATTTCAAAATAAAAGTTTTTATGGTAAAACTTTTTTCAATAACATAATTTGAAATTTATTCAAGATCAAAAAAAATTCTTGATTCGAGATGAATCGATTGACCTATAATAATAATATATTTAATTAAAGCGTAGGAAAGGTATATCCTAGAATTTAAATTGAAGCGAGAATAGAAAAAGTAAGTTGATTTGAAAAGAATCGATTGACCTATATTATTGGTCAATTTTATTGGGAAGGAAGGAGGCTATGGTAATGCATAATATTTGAAAACAAGGTTTTTCATAGATAAATTATTTTCATTACCAAAATTAAAACATGATGCAAGAATAAAAAAGATTCCTTGATTGGAGGTGAATCGATTTACCTATAAATCTAATACATTTTATTAAATAGTCAGAAACATAAAATCATTTATAATATGTAAAATGTCTAGTTTCTCATAATTTTATAATACTAAAAAAAAAATTTCTCATAGTGAAACTTGTATCATTAGTATAATTCGAAGTTGATCCGAGAATATAAAAGATATCTTTGTTAGAGGGAAATCGGTTGACCTATAATAATAATTCATTTTATCAAAGTTTAAGGAAGTCACGGGCATTTGTATCATGATAAAAATAGATTTTCATGTTAAAAATGTTCTTATTCTCATAATTTAAAGTTGATACGAGAATAAAAAAGTTTAGTTCATACGGGAGGTATCGATTGACTTTTAATATTGATACTTTTATTGAGGAGGAAGGAAGCTATGGTAATGCAGAATATTTAAAAACACGATTTTTCATAATACAATTATTTTCATTTACAAAATAAAAAATGTATGGAAAAATAAAGAATATTCCTTGATCGCAGGCAAATTGATTGACCTGTAAAATTCATTTCTGAACAGAAAAACTTTTTGAATAAACATAATAGCAAAGTTTATGGATGAATAGAAAAAAAATTTTAATACGAGACGAATCGATTGACCTATAATATTGACACTTTTTATGGAAAAGTGAGTGAGATATGGTAATGTATAATATTTAAAAATATAAGATTTTATAGTAACACTTGTTTTAATAATATAATTTAAAATTTATTTAAGTACAGAAAATATTCTTCGGTTTGAGACGAGTCGATTGACCTATAGTATCAATATATTTGGATCAAATAACAAGAAGCTTTTAATCATTCATAATCTACTAAATACACCATTTTTATAGCAAAAAATTTTGTAATCCTCATAATTTAAAGTCGATGCGAAAATAGAAAAGTTAAGTTGATTCGAGATGAATCAATTGACCTATAATAATAATACATTTTATTGAGAAGTAAGAAAGCTACGACAATGCATGATATTTCAATACATGGTTTTTATAGTAAAATTTGTTTAATTTACAAAATTCTAAATTGATGCAAGATTGGAAAATACTCCTCGACTGGAAGTAACTCGATTGACCTATAAAATAAATACTTTTTATTGATGATTCAGAAAGTTATGTTCATTTATAATATTTTAAACTGCTCTTTTAAACAGGAAAGTTTTATTGATTGACATAGTTTGGAGTTGGTGTACACATAGAAAAGACTTTTTGATCATGAATTTCTGATAAAATAATTCTTAAATTAAAAAAAAATCATAAATCACTAATGTTCCTCTAGAAAGAAGACAAGTACTTTGGAAATTAGTTTAGGTCTAAAAAACCATATTTTTAAAATTAAATTTGCTTAATGGTGTAATAATAATAATAAAAAAAAAAATTGAAATTATGTGGAGAAGTTGTGTATTGGGCCCCTCTAAAGTTGTAATTCATTTGGTGCCGATTGATTAAGGTGGTTTGAGCGCGCGTTATGGAATTCAAAAAAAAAATACCATTTTCATATATTTTATATTACTTTTTATATTACTGTTCTCTAGAAAAAAGTCAATCGACACCAAATAATTTATATTCTTTGAAAGCCCCAATACACTACTCAGCTTACATAATTACCAATTTGTTTCTAAATATTTTTATTGGAATTATATAGTTTCTTTTTTATGAAAAAGATACTTTATTACCTATCGAAATTTAAACTGATAAAACTATACTAATTACTAGTGAAATTTAACGAATGTAATAAGGGAAAAGTGGGCCAATAAAGAATAGTAAAAAATTACTTAATAAGAATTTCTCATAACTATAATGGTCCTCCTGTGCTAATTTTTAACAGCCTAGACAATTTTTGTCAGAAAAAGCAATTTTTTAAAAATGATTCACGTACAAAAGTTTAAATTCGATAAAAAAAGGTAAAGGAGTTTAATTTTTTTAGAGATGCTAAAAATGATATGAAAAAATTTATTTATTAATAAATAACGAAATAGTAACAAAAATTTTTTAACTTAAACTGGTTATAAGCTTTCCAATGAAATTTAAAAAAAAGTTTATCGTCAAATATTTGCGACCAAGTTATCGTGTTTCAAGGCCATCAATGACATCTTTGCCGCTCGTGCTAGCTGATAAGATAAATTCTGACGAGAATGTACATTTGTATATTTTATGCTTACAGAAAGTATTGGATAATTCTGAAATTTTACGATTCAGTTTCTTAACAAGTCTTCATATGATAATTTTTTTAAATGTATAAAAAATGAATACTAAACCTGAAATCCTATATTTGGAATAGGCTTGAGAAAATTAGAATTTAAATAAAATTGAGTAAAATATATAAACACATATCATTTGATAATATAATTGTAAAATCAGTCATAGTACAAAATAAACCATAATCATATATAATTATCTCTCAAGTACCTGAGTTTTTCTTTATTTTCTAAATTGTTCTGAATTTTCTAAATTCTTCTGATTTTTCTGTATTCTTTCAAATTCTCTGAATTCGTTTCACTTGTCTGAAATTCTTCTATTTTCTAAACTCTTTTAAATTAGCGGAAACATTTTGAATTCTCTGAATTCTTTTGTATTCTCAGGCATAATTATTTTTAAATTCTCAGAATTTTTTAAACTTCTGTGAACTCTTTAAAACTTATAATTCTCTAAATTCTTTGAAATTTTCGAAATACTTCTGAATTCTCTATATTCTTCTGAAATTTCTGCTTTTGTGTAAATTCTCTGCATTTTTATGAAATGTCGGAATTCTTTTATATATGCTGAACTCTTTTAAATTCGCATGTATCTTTTGAATTCTCTGAATTCTTTTGTATTCTCTTACAAAAGTTTTTTTTTTATTTCTTTAAACTATATTGAATGCTGTAAGTTTTTTGAACATTTGGTATTCTTAGGACTTTTTGAATTCTTCCTAATTCTCTGAATTTTTCTTAATTTTCTTCATTTTTCTGCATTCTCTACATTTTTCTAAATTTTCTGAATTCTTTGAATACATCTGAAATCTATAAATTCTCCAAATTCTTCTGAATTCTCTGAATTGAGCTTAATTTTTCTGAATTCTTTTGACGTATCCAAATTCTATTGAATTATCTAAATTGTCTTTTTCTTCGGAATTTTCTCAATCTTTCTGAATTATCTAAATTCTTCTGAAATATCTGTATTCTTCTAAATTCTCTGAATTTGTCAGAAATTTGGGGATTCTTCTAAATATTTTGATCTCTTTTATTTTCGCGTAAATCTTTTGAATTCTCTCAATTCTTTTGTATTGTCTTACATCATTCTTTTGCAATTCTCTAAATTTTTCTTAATTTTCTTCATTGTTCTAAATTCTCATAATTTTTTTGAATTCTTCTGTTTTCGTGTAAATCTTTTAAACTCTCTGAATTCTTTTGTAGTCTTATACAATTTTTGATTTTTTATTATTTTTTGTGCAAAAAAAATGTAAATTTTCGATTTTTCAAAAAAATTCAAACAGTCTTTATGACAGTCTTGTAGGGTTTGTAAAGAATCCCATTTTTTTCGTTTTGACTTTTTTCCGTATCTTGCGTTGTTTCGCTGATAATGCTAATTTTCGATTGTTTTTTTGGATTTTGAAATTGCTATAGCTCTGAAAATTTGTTGTTGTTAATGTAGTTTTTTACAAATAAAACAAAAACTACACGTTGCATCAAAAAGTGATTCTTACAAAATTTATAGATCTTTTTTGGCTCTTCAATTTTTGTTTCTGTATCTTTTTTTGTATCTTGCATATTTTAACCGCAAAATGGAATATTTTATTTTTCCTTATTTTTTCCGGGATCAAAATTTGAATTTTCGATTTTTCGAAGAAGTTCAAAAATTTATCATGCTAATATTGTAGGGCTTTCAAAAACCAATGTTTTTTCCCTCCTGACTTTTTTGATATCGTGCGTTGTTTGGCTTAAAATATTCATTTTCGTTTTTTTTTTTTGGATTTTGAAACTTCTGTAACTCCGCTAATTTTTTTCATAGAAAAAAGTCATTGTGATAAATTGTTTGGGTTTTTAAGTACTACTAATAACTGCACATAGAATTTTCAAATCTTGAAAAAATTGGTCTCAAAAATTTTCAAAATGTACTCACTTTTTGAATTTTTATCCAAAATGGCTGACTAACGAACTTGACCTTTAATTCGAGACAGTAAAAGTGTATACCAAAGGCCAATCCAATCTGTTGATTTTTTCGAAAATTATCGTGCTCACACCCAGATACATACATACATACATAAATACATACATACATACATACATACATACATACATACATACATACATACATACATACATAC
>JAAAKG020108446.1:0-15572 GCA_010014905.2 Druon quercuslanigerum | reverse complement strand
ATACCGATTCCCTCATCCGATCTCTAATATAAAAGTATAAATATATGTTTATATGTAAATGCATATATTATATTTTTTTTCATACTTTTATATTAGATATCTGATGAGGGAATCGGTATGATTCCGACACGTCATAATTGTACATTGCCGAATAAATAGTCTGGAAGAAGTCGATCAAATAAGGTTTTCCCTTACCGATACTAAATTGTTGGTTCCCAGACGTTATATTTAAAAAGGTTTACATCCCGAAGTTCTTTACATAACTTTTATTATAGTTATTGTTTAGAAGATCAAAAGAATATAATTTAAAAAGTTTTAAGTCAGGTGAAAAATTGAATTTGGTAACAGTTAATGCAACTGCTATACATTAACACTTATTTTCATTTTCTCGAGTCGAATCTGGGAATCTATCTGCTCAAGCAATCTCTTGAAAATCCTGAAACGATTATGCGAATATATTATAGTTTTTTTGATTCAGATTTTATTGAATCTTTGATTTTTCCGAATCCAAGCCAGCGGGTACATGGTTTCTGATACCAGAAAAAAAAACCGAAAAAGTTTTTTCTTGTAATGCCCTACAAGAACAAAAAATAAACAAATGCTACGAGCAAAGCTGGGCTTCATTTTTTTAAATCATATTATTTCTGTATATACTGTTAACTTCGCATTTTCGATAAAACTCGCGGATATCCGGATCAAGGTACTTGGGTATTACTCGGTTTCCCGGCAAAACACCTACCACTATTAAAAATAATTAAATGGTTAAATTACTAGGTGTGTACTGTATATTCTATTGAATTTATAATTTAAATTTATTATTAAAAATGTATAATTATCAAGTTGTGGCTTTTCGTGCGATTTCTTATTCTTTGAACAAACAGAGATTTAAAAAACACAGTAAATTCCAGAGACACCCGTTATCTAAAGTTGGATATAAACGTTGTAAGCAATTGACAACTACATATAAAGTTATGAATGCGGTGATGAATTTGCCTTTCGATGAAAATTATCCGACTTCGGGCAATTGTTGTCATATGTTGCGTGAAAAGTTTTTATAAAAATTCGGATAAAAACTATATCTCGGATTTACCGTAAAGCCATTATAACTCAAAGCTTTTGACGCCTGATTATAACTAAAACTTGAACATTTTTTTCCAATGAAATAATTGTAGTGCTATGATTTTAAAACAGACTTTGCCATCATTTGTTTTTGATTTTAAAAAGACGTAACTTTCTTTTTTTTTGAATAATCCATACAATGTAACAAAATGAAAGCCTATGTCTTTTTAATATCATAACTATATAAGGGCATACTATTATTTCCACCCATTGAGTTTTAATTGCTTCGGAGTATGATTTCTCCAAGAAAGTGAGAATACTTTTCTATAGTGCGATTTCTATTTTGAATTTTAAAAGTCCAGAAAATAAGACAGAACGAGTAGAGTGATAGTAGACTCGCTCAACCACGTGTGCGGTAAAAAGAGGTACTTCCAGATGTGGTTTCGAGCCGCCTAGAGAGTCCAAAGTAAATAATAAAGTCTATCAGGAATAAAACGTATCGCGGTGGTTGTCATGTGGAAAGAGTAAGTAAATACTAAAGTAAGGTGGGAAGTGTCCTGAAACTGCGCTCCCAAGAGAGCGCGTGCGAGTGAAAGTGCCTAGCCTTGACTTGCAACCTTCACTCGGGGCCCTCCTACCCTCTAAAAAAGACTCAATCATTGCATATGCCTGTTTGGTGGTATTATTCTGACTAATTTAATCAACTTCGATTATGCCATCCTTGGTCGCATCTCCTCTCCTCGTGCGGAAACAAATTAGGATTAGCGCATAGGTGTGGCACTGGCTCTTAAACATGCTTTGTTATAAATGGCAGCTATCAAACTTTTGTAAAGCTTTCCAAATGGAATTTGACTTATATAAACAGCTGTCAGGGTTCATAATCTGCTCGTTAAGATGAGCAAGAGAGAGCGAGAGATAAATACCAGAGCGAATAGAAAGCACTTTTGGATTGTAAAGGATCTAAGAGTTAAGTTTAAGTTTCGAACCAGAGATTCTGATATCAAAATTGAAATCAAAAACCTTAATATCATATGAAACTATGAACTTTTGGACTTTCTTGGAATTACAAAATGTTTTTTATTTAAACTTTATTTGATGTGAAATACGTCTCAGTTTTCTCTCAACGAATTTCCGCTTTTAATTAGGTTTAGTACACACGTAGTCGCATAAGGCACATGGACTTTAGAATACAAATCTGGTTATGTTAAAATTATAAACTTAATCATGATGTTATTCGAAACCCGATATTTCTGGTATTTTGTCAGCATATGAATTCTCTTCTGTAAAAATAATATATGATTCTTATCTTTCTTTAAAAATAGTCGACAAACATCAGAAATTTTGTGTTGCGAAAGTACTCAAGTGATTTGATTCTTTTATCATTTTTAATCAACTTTAATAAATTAGCACTGTCTTTCATTTATTTTTGTACAGAGTGCTAAATACGTAAGGGAATTCTAGCTCTATGGCCGATATTAATTTTTGAATTCTGAGTTTGGTAGATATTTTCTCGCAGAGTTCAAACCCGTTACTGCAGCAATGCCGTGCAAAACAAGCAAGTGGTAACTACATTTGGAATTTTTCACCCGATTGGCAATTATTTTCCAATTAAATATATTGGAAACAATTGTGAATATAGGGGAGGAATAACGCCAAAAGGTAGTTACCTCTTTTTTGTTTTGCCCGGCAGACCTACTATAGCAATGCCAGCATCGAGCTTACCACACATCCCTGTGCTGTTTTAGAGTCATATAAAGTTATTTGTAAACTTCCGCCTAGCCACATTAAAATTCAAGCCTAACCTCTTCTGAAACGAAAGTAATTTCATCATCTATCGTTAGTCAAGAAGGTTAGAGCCTTTCAACATTTCTTGATATTTTAACTAGCAAGGATTCAATTATAATATAATATTTAATTGATTACTTTTATAAATCACCACATGTACATAGATGCATCTATGTATGCACATTTTCACGTAACCTATAACTGTTCTTGCAGCATTCATCAGCTATCATTTGCAGAAATAAGTACTTTGTCTGCATCCAGAAATTGCATTGGATTCCTTAGGAATGAATGATGCATCAAATAAAATGTTCATCCGGCTCGGAAAGGAAGAGATATAATTTATAATATCTTATATTCTATCTATAATATATTTTAGCCTATAATAATAATTTAAATGCTGTAAAACTTAAAAGAATATTGAGGCTTTTGGCGCCATCAATTCAGTCTATCTGATAGACGGGCATAAAGTTATTTAGATGCTCGTATCAAAATTCACTTTTGAAAGGAACCAGTTCGTTTTGAAAGGGATTGAATACCCGAGAAAGAGCTTTAATACCATAACTAACTCTAGTGCTACTTTATAGATACTACTTGATAAAATTGCTGCACGATTCAGGTCTGATTCTTAATATTTTTCTCGATCAGCGAAATGATTGATTATACCAAGAATTATGTCTTCATAACGAGATCCGCTGATGTAATCTCGGAAATAATCGAGATTGGAAAAAGTTTTATATCGTCCACAGGGCAAACCAAGGCAAATCTCATTGGCATTCGTGTTGTTATTGCACAGATCAATTCGTGATGACGAGTTTTAGGAAAGCTAAAGGATAATGCCGCTGACAAATATGTGGTATAATGATTATCAAATTCATAAATCGTTCACTACTAGCCCTAGATCAGTGTTTGCAGAGTTGCCCAATTTTAACTGGCGGACAAGTTTCTCTATTGCCTTTAGCAAGGTTTTTTTTTACAAAATAAGTTTTTTGTAAACATTACTTCCCGTGAAAAATAAACCCATATATGTCGCAAAACTTCCACCTGCTCAACTTAAAATATACATCACGAATGATAAACGTTCATGTAAATTGACCGGAGCCCAAGTACTGGCGCAGGGAAAAACACTTTTACTTTCTTCATTGGCCTCGAGCTACCAGCAGCGTGCGATAAATCATTGACCCTTTCACTGTCTAAATCTGTAAACTCAAAGCTTTCTGCTTCCTTTTTTTCTGAGTATAGACGACCTTGTCCATGAAATCACCCTTTCTTCCAAATTCTTCGAGTCACGTCACAATTTATTCACTATTAAAATTTGTCTACGATTAAAAGGTGTACCAAAGTTCTTCCGAATCAAATAAATAAGAGAGTCAAAACAATATTCTGAATGCATCAGTGGCTCATTTTGATGAAGATATTAACCTTATCTTTGATCCAATCTCGCCATTAGGAATTAATTTTTCTTTAAAGAATAGGATGCGTAGGTTTTGGCTTAAAGCAATATCCGTGTGTAGGTGATCCTAGAGTCATCTTTTAAGGCCTAGTCGATTACGTAAGACTAGGTTTGCTGTCGTCGAGGCACTGGGTTACTTTCCCTTCTTTTACATTTACGACTTCGCAAAGAGTTGAAATACATTTATACAGCAGTATGGTTCGTCTAGTAATGTTTCCGTTCCCTAGAAAATTCCGTACTGCTGTGTCTCGCCGAGGCGAGGCTCCTTGTTCTGCCTTTCCTTTATCCGTACTAACTACTATGTTCTATTTTTTATATAGAGTATATATTCCTTCCGCACAAAATGCAACGTTTTCAACAAGACAGCGTGCTGATAAAATCGAGCAAAACCTTTTGGAGCCGCCCATTTTTTATACTTGTTGCACACTTATTTCATTTCTTCTCTTACATTCTTGTACCAAACTTCACTATCCTTCTGTCATAATTGCAGGATGAATTCGGGAGAGGGGTCTGTTGTTGCAGAGAACGCACCGTGCATATCTAATTCACGATAATTTCATGATAATACGAGTCACCTTCATTAGATGTTAATACCAAATTTTATGCGCATGAATAAGAGGTTGATGTTCAGAATAATCTGAGAATAAAAAAATAAAAAATTTGGAGTGAAGTTCTATCCGTACGTTTATATAAATTTATAATACTACCTTCATTAAATGCTAATAAATTATGTCTAAGATTCACCAAACTTTGTTAAAATCATTTAGTTTTGTCTAATTCAGTTATAAATTGATAGTTGTATTTATTTCATAGACCATTGCTAAATTGGTCGATGAAAAAACGAAGTTTCAAATTTTCGAAAATGAGGAATTCCCTGTTATGCAGAGCTATTGAAAGTCCAATCTTATTCCCTTAAATTATAATTTTAAGTTTTGCAATGTAATAAAAGAACCGACGCCAATTCAGACTTCAACAAAATTTTTTCTAAATAACTTAAATCTAATTACTTGTTATTTAAACACAATGGGAAATACAATATGAACATTTTAAACTTCGATTGAATTCCAACAGTAAGAAATTATATATAGGGCCGTACTACATTCGGACTTGTTCCAAAAGCCGAATTTTGCAGAAGATACAAAAACCTGAACTTTTGCGCAAAAGTTAAGCCTAATCGAGCTGTGGAACGAACGTACTGGTAGAGGCATCCATTTCCGTAGGATCCTTTGTCAAAGCTATTAGTTAGTTCTATTAAATTATGAAAATAGCGCTTGAAAAAAGCTATATTCGAGAAAGTCCTTGTTAAATATCGGCCCGTCCTAAACAAGTGATGTTTTGACACATAAAATGTTGCATAACTATTTCCGTTTTGAATTAAAAAAACAAAAAGAAGTTGCATTCGAGCTATTATTTTCCTCCATCAAAGCGCAAAATAAACATTCTGAAAGAAGCAACCAGGTTCGAGAAAACCCCTTATCTATGGTGCGGCGCATCTCCAAAAACGAAAATATGGACAAACAAAGAGCTGCATAAATTTTTATTCTATTGAATTAATGAAAAAATTTTCTTTTCAGCAAATACATAGCTCTGTTGAATTGTTAAAAAAATAGACTAAAAGATGGAATCTCTTTATAACAAAAATACTAAACATGGATTTTGGTAAACTTCTAAATCGAACTGCACCATAATTTTCTAAAAAACCATGACTTAAGTTAAAATATTAATTTAGGCCAATAAAACGCATTTTCGAAATTTGGCTCTGATGCCCGTCTGCAGTACTCGATAGTCGCTATGAAAACTTTAACTGTAACTATTGAAATTTTAATTGCATTTCACATAAACTTATTTAAATAAATTTATATTTCTATTCTGTGTTTTTTTCAACTGTATTTCCCCTTACCCTCTCTACTCTCTGTACAGGTATTTTCAGCTTTAAAATGAAAGTCAAAACATGTTGTTTCATATGTGCAAACATTTTCCATCACTCACATCGTTTTTAACTAATTTTTGCTCTAAAGGTTACTTTAACCCGTTTTTGCTATCAGCCTCTCAATATCTACGAACCATGAACTTGTATTGCCACAAGTATTTATTTGCTATTAGATTGAAAAATCGGGCCTCTAATTTACGAACGTTATTTAATAACTTTGAAGTTTTATGAATAAGTTTCTGTTAAAATGTTTACGATGTTAATATGCTCTGAGAATAATAACTAATGAAGTTGTATTGAAATACAAAGTGTCTACTAGGCTCAACGATAATATTGATGCTATATTCACCGAATTTAGGTGTTCGTAGACACGGCCTTATGAATATATTTATTTCACTTTGTTATCATGCGCATAATTACTGAAAAAGTAGATAATCGAGTTCTCTCTTCTTTTCATTGCAAAAATTTTAATAATTCACGTATGAATCAAGAAAATAAAAAAGTCAAGAAATTTCTCTAAAGCTACTCTTTCTCTAATTTTCTCCAATGAACTAACGAGAAGCAGTTAATTTTATATTACCTCTTTCGAGTCTTATAACTTTGTTCCGCTTCTCTATTTCACCAATTTTTTTCTATTTCATGATCTTTTGCTCAATCATTTTAACTCTTTTCTAATTTCCTTACTTAATTTTCTTTCTCTTACTAATTTATCTGCCTAATAAATGAGCCTCATTATTTTGTTTTCTAATCAACAACTCATTACAGACTCTCTCCTCGCATATCCTAGCCACCCGATTCTAAGGCTTCTCATTTGTATGCAAACTATCTGATATAATGAATCCTTTCAAGCCAAATAATTTATTTTTTCTTTTCAGTTTGACAATGTAATAAATTATGGAAGTCGAGGTAGTTACACAAAGTATCAAATTGTGAGTTTATATGACACCGATAGAGAAGGAGAAAGAGAGGAGGACAGCGAGAATAAACTGCCGGCTGAGCTACTTTCATATTTTCACCCGCTAAGACGCGAGAGAAAGTTCTCGGGATGTGTGAAACCGGAAGATTGGCCACTATTGTTTTTATGAAGATGATGCGCATGTAATTACACCTAGATGAACAGGTGCTTAGACCTGATGACAACTAAGTAATCGACATGTGGGTCAACACTATGACTCTGCTCTCTCGAATAGGAAACTCCTCGCACTTTTCTTAATTCTCCCTTTCCTTCTTGTTGAATCCATTTCATCTGTAGCTGGTTCGTTATTCTATTTTATATTTCAGGAAATTGAATTCCTGCAAGCGAAAGCAGATCGAGAAAAAACGCTATCGTTGATTAGGCTTTAATTAGAGTTAATTAAATTTTTACTCCGTTAGCAGAAGGCTTAATTTACGATAAAATAAAAAGGAATGTAATTAAATCACTTTCAAAGAAACTGTAGCACTGCCCTTTAAATTGGAGAAATTAACATGTTAATATTTTCGAAAGTCGAGCCAATAGAAATAATTAGTTGCATGGAAAAATGGAGGGATAATGAAGGTGAAGAGTAAAAAAATGAGAACGATAACTTAGAATAGAAGAAGAGTAAAGAGAAAGTGAATTAAAAAGAGGGCTAAGAAAAAGTGATTGAAGAGAAACAATGAAATGAAAAATTGAATGATGAGTTATAGTGAGAAAAAAAATAATTAAAGAATGAGATCATGAAAAAGTAAGAATTGTTTAAGAGGAAAATGTAAAACAAAGACTTACCATGGGTGAAGACCAGCACCAGGAAAAGCGATGTAACTTGCTGCGGTACCATTCTATGGTTGATGGTGGCTTTAATTGGATTCTATTCCAAATGTACTATGAAATGGTACAGGGCCTGAAAAAATGGACAGTCTTCTCCAGAAGAATTGGAAGAAGCCTCGGCTGATGGGTTTTCGTGTCGGGACTGGTCACTGGGAGAGCCGTTTGGATACGGGTCTTATATGAGCTCCCCACTCTTCTGGTCCGGTCTCTGCCTCCAGAGGAAGGCTTCTTGGAGAACACACTCGACTTCTTCAATAGGTAAGGATTCATAAAATAAGGAGTGGATCAAAACGGACCAAGTCAATTGGTCCGTTATTATTATTAGGATAACTCAATAAAATGTTAATTGAAGTTTATTCAATATTTGTGCTTCATGCTAAAAATTAAAAATGCTTGTCATGGCCATTCGCTATAATTTTAATTTTTCTGAGTTGAAATTTTCGTATGTACATGCAAAGGTCCTTTATTTTCGGTATGGTGTTATGCAGAGGGCCATATAGCTTGATGAATTCCTAGCATCTTATTCTTAAGACGAAACCTTTGACGAACCCTTTAGGTTGAAACACGAGTAGCCGGGGAATTTTTGAAGTTGTAACTTCGAAAAACCACTTTTCGTGAAAAGCGCCTAAAATTTAAGAATGCCATGCACGCACATGCTTTTTTTCTAACATGAAATATACAAAATCCCGGTTGCTTCCAAAACATGAGTGGAGTCCCAGAAGATTCAGTATAGGCTCTAATATCATTCCCCACTGAAACCCAAAAATAATAAGTTTGGTCCTGACTTGGAAAATCGCGATTATCTCATAAACTAGCACCAGCCATAAGGGTCGTTTTCATGCGGATGCCCATAATTTATAGATGTATGTGCGCAGCGTCATTTGCCATCACCTTCACCGAATCATCAGGTAATGGAAATTACATTTTACCTGAAGCATATTCGGAACAAAACAATTTGCGCGAAATTTAAATTTATCATTCTGTTTGGCTGTCTTTAATTTCGCGAAATTATTTTTATGCCGGGTTTTCATGGGGCAAAATTAAATTTTTGTCTATATGGCGAGTTCATAAAGTGATGAAAAAAATATTGCAAATGCAGATGCTGTGTTTAGGAATTTGACGTATTTCTTATTTTTAGTGGGGTTTATGCAAGCTAGCAACATTTGGGAAAAATTCTACTAGCGCTGGCCCGGCCCATACCACGCCGTCTAATTTCCAGTCTTGACGCTAAATAGATGGCCTGGTATGGGCCTGGCCAAAAGTATATCTTTTATTGGTTGGTCAGTCACTAGTTAATGGCTGATTAGTCACTCGATAGAGGCTAGATTTGTTTTATTTTTTTAATGACAGGTCAACACCAAACCTGGACCATGCCAGACCGTCAATGTGAGGAGAAAAACAGACTTGTTTTGATAGTGTGAACTGCATCATTTTAGGACATCCTGTCTGGGATGGCTGATCAACGGCGTGCATGCACCGGGTCAGACCAGAGTTTTCAGAGAGAATATTGAATCCTTGGACAGAGTAGACAGTCAATACTCAACTAAAAACATTTTATTGCTCTTGGATGTCTGTACAGTGCCAGTACTGGGCTAGACCAGACCTTCCATAATAGAGGGTCTAGTTAAAGTCAGACCTGGGCCAGACTAAATCTTCCAGAGGAGATAAATGAATTTTAGAAGATGGTGTTCGAAAAAATGTCGCATGGCACATTGCTCTGGAATAGGAATGCACTGTTCATAATGGGCTACAGTTCGTATTTCTTAACCGACTTAAACTTTTTTTTAAATAATCAGCATTAAATTGTTAAGGAATTGTAGTTATAAAGTTTTGAATTTTTTTAACAGAGCAACCATACATAAACAAATAAAGTGATAGAATTAGAGATTTCAGCTTTGTGAATTTTTGTCTAAAAAAATACAGATTGAAACTCACTATTAGCCGGAATTATTGCATCTGCATTAGTGAAAAATAATTAATTCTAATAATATTAAACTTATTCATTATAAACAATTTTTATAAACAAATTCTTATTAGTATTTTTTTGCCATAGGAAAAATTGTTTGCTTTATGCTAATTGCTGATATTTTTCATAAGAGTCATAATTTGTAACAAAATATTAGCTAAGTTAATAATTCCTATTTTTATAAATATCTTTACAAACAAATTCTTTATAAATGAGATTTTATCATAGTTAAATTGATTTTTCTGGTCAAAAGTAATTCACAATTGTCTTTAAAGCCATTTATATACTTCAAGCTTTATCAAGCATAAGCAATATAGATTGTTAATAACATTTTACTTAAACAAGTCCCACAATAGGCCATTTCCCCGTTAAAAAATGTTGTTTATTTTAAATTATTATTTGAGTGACATTGGTTGCTGTGACTAACCAATAAAGTTGGATAAAAAATAATATATGCGATTTTTTAAGCAATTTTTTAAACAAAACGAAGATTTATCATTTTTACATGTAAAAAGGACGGTTTTCCACCAAAATTATCCTGCAAGTAACTAACAGTGATTTAAAAATTGGATATAAGACACTTTTTTCTTTTTAACTTTTTCCTATTCAGCCTTCAAGGTTGCAATAACAAGATTCGAGGACTGAAAGGGTTTGCGAATTAGGTCGCGCATAGTTTGCAATAAAAAGATTTTTCGTGTGTTGAACTTTCGAATGTACTTCATATCATTGCACTTGGCATCAGAAGCTTCTTCGGAATACAAGTCTATTAGCAGTATAAAATTCTCCATAACTTTTTCCCCATGAAGCAGTATTTTGTGAACAGAAATGGCATATAGTGCGATGGATATAAGCTAACATATAAGATAACATATAAGCTAACATTTTAATCAGTTGTTTATTAATCCCAGTTATTCCTGCTACCTGATCAACATCCTAGATAAACCTGCGAGCCCTATAACCACAATTAGAGTTGCCACACCCTTGCCTTCGAATTTCTCGTACACGTCTCAGTTTCCCCCTAGATGCGAAAAATGGGGGGGAAACCTAGGAATATTCTGGACGTTATTTTAATTATACCAGTATATGCGAAAATAGACACATACATGTTATATTCTTAAGTACAGCGACTTATAGAGACTTAATTTATAAACACGAATTCTCTGGTGTGCCTTCTGTTTCCCTTAGCTTGGTTAATTCTAGGGAAATTGAAGGTCTTTCTTATTGCAGATTTGCGTTATTATTATTATTATTATTATTATTATTATTATTATTACACCATTAAGCCATTTCCCTTTCGGGGTAATCGTGACTCACTCGGTGGGGAAGAAAGTAATGTGCGGAAGGGATTATAGAATTTTTATTTATTTAAATAACAGGTTCGTTCCTAATCACTGATCCGACCCAGGTTGCTGATCAATCTCTCTATCAATCACCCCAACTAAAGATACTCACAAAGCCGGCATGTGAGGTTCCCCACTTCGGTCCAAAAGTATCCAAGATCGTTTTGTTTCAGGCGTCATTCAGTCTACTGACACTCCTTTTTCAACTATTTGTCTCCACATTTTTCTGTCCTGGCATACTCCTCTAGCTTCTTTTACGTCCATGCATTTTTTCATGCAGGCTCTCGTGTTTCTATGGGTTCTTATGTCCCTTCTAACTAGGGCCTCATTCACACATTCTAACCATTCTTTCCGCGGTCTGCCTTTGAGGACGCTGCCATTTACTTTACCTTGATACACTTGTTTCGTTAGTCATTCATCCTGCATTCGCTCAACATGCCCGAACCATTTAACCGATTTCTTTCCCATGTGTCAACTAGCGTCTCTTCCGTACCACATTCTTTAAGGATTATCCCGTTGCTCACTTTGTCCATCAGAGTTTTCCCGCATATTATGTGCAAGAATCTTATGTCAACCGTGTTAATTTTACTCTTTATCTTTTTCTTGATAGGTCCATGTCTCGCCACCGTATGGCACAGTCGGTACAAATATAGAATTACGTATTGCCATTTTAGCTTTATTTGATATATTTGTACTTCTGCTAAGCTGTCCTGCTCTGCCAATAACCTTCTAACCTTCGTTTATGCGCCTATCTAACTCCTCATCTATCTTTCCGCCCCTAGTAAATAAGCTACCAAGGTATACAAATTTATCAACTTGCCCAATTCTCTCATAATTTAATACGAGAGTACCCTACTCACTTGTCTCGCGTAGCCAACTTTTTTTTTGGCCTGTGTTATTAACCCTATGTTGTTTTGAAATGCGTTGCAAATTCTTCTCTTAGCTTCTTTTGTCCTTTTCTTATCCTCTTTCTTAGATATACTCCATTTACGATTTCTAACCGATAATCAATATGGAACAGTCCATGAACCGTATCCAGGCATGCAAAGTAGAAAGATAAAATTCAAAGTTGTATACAATTTCTTTATTCTGCTTTACACGCTCTGGATCATTTATTTGTGATAGTTTCGCTTTGCAAATGCTGCAAGTAATGGATGATGGAGTATCAGTGAGAGTTGTGCAAAATCCTCCATCCAAAATAGTTAGCTTCATTTCTGTTCTAACTATGTACACACCATTACACGTACTAATTGTTGTGGGTCTAAGCTTCTAAACTTGAGTCTTAATATTTTTGATTTCCGATCTCGTCACTTCTATTGTTTGCTTTGCATATTTAATCATAATCGGTATAAAACGTTTTGGTGAGGAACTATGAGGATTCACCCAAATTGTTTCTTTCGTGTGTTTTACCTTCAATCATATTGTAGCCATTGAAGCTGTGAAAATGAGTTATCAATCAAATCGTTGTTATTAAACTTCTGATTGTATTTTGTGTCAGTTAACAGTAAATCTATTCTCTGAAATCTAAAGTATAAATTCAAAGCTTTAAAAATACGTTTATTAGTGTGATCAATAAGAAACTAAATCGCAACCATGGCTCTTTCTACCGATATTCGAATATTTGAAGGATGACCATCATTGTTAATTTCAAATACATTCACGTAGAAAGAATAAATTTCTCTCTCTCTCTCTTTCTTTTTTCTGTAAATCTATAGTATTATATTGTTAATTTGATAGTCTGACCTGCTGCATAAAAACTAAAGCTTCTTTTGAAGAGTACGGCACACACGATTCGAAGTGAGATCTACCTGGAGTGTTTAAATTTTTAGTATCGTCAGGATTCAAAAGAAAAACTATAGCTTTTGCAATGTTTTTTCTTTCCCTCTTCCGTACACTTCATAGACATGCATCCTGTATCTCAGCAGTCGTAAAACTCTCTTCAAGAAACATTAATTTTGGTCTCTTTGTAGCAGCAGAAGCATCTTCGAACTTCGTATCAGAATTTTTCCTTCCTCGTTTTGATTTTTCCCTAGAAACTATAACATTATAACATTGTAGTTTTGTACACTAAACATTATGATAGAAACCGTCATGTATTTTTTTAATCAGGATTCTCAATATATCTACTAATTTTTTATTTTACTGAAGTCCTTAGTGACCGAAACAGAATTTCCTGAAACAACATCATTTCAAACAATTTACTAGAATAAAATGAAAAATTAATAGGTAAGAACTTGATTTAAGCATATTTTTAATCATGGTTTTAATCATTTGAAATAAATTAACAATTAAAAACAAGGAATCTGGAAGCAATTTTACCACCAACTTGTATGGAAATTCTAAAGCTCATAGTTTTTAAAATACAAAATTTAACTTTATATAACGGGGGCTCAGGTGACGATTTTTAATTTGGTCAGAAGACTTCGATGGAGTGCAGGCAACCATGAGCCGAAAATAGGTTTCAAACCACGAACTTTCGGTTAGATACTCAGGATTAGAACCATACCCTAAAGAGGAGTCTTTCAATCTCTCCAGGTCAGAGTTTTCACTCTTCTAGGAATTCAAAAAAACGTTCACCGGGGCATCATAGGTGCCTGAAACCAATCTGTAGGAAAGTAAGTTTGCCCTGATGTAACTGCACCTCTACTCCTGTATGGAGCTGGAAGGGTACGTCACAATGTACTAATTTTGAATCTTACTGCAAGTCTCTGTTGGACAATACACTTTACTGGATGGCGGCACCTATCAATATTTTCTGAATGCTCATAAAAAATAACTTACGACAATGACGTTAAAACGTAAAACCTAAGACTAGTAACAATTTAAAATTTTACAAAATATTGAGGTATACTAATTGAATCCTTTTTGAATTCTTTTGCATAAATCAGAATTAATCGGTAATTTACAAATTCATTACTTTTTAACTAATTTGTAATTGTTTAAGTAAAACGCTTAATTAATCTCACGGGTATTTGAATATTACCTGTTTCTTCGAGCATATACAGGGATGAGAGGATTCTCAAGGAACATGATGTAAAAGAAGATCTGTAGTATAAACAGAGGGAGACCTGTGATAATTGTAAGAATGTGTAAATGATACCCTGAGACGAAAAATATAAATAAAAGAACATACAAATACAAAAGCTTGCATGAAAAGCCACGTGGATGTAAAGGAAGCTAAAGATTCATTTCAGGAAGCTCCCAAGTTTGAGCGAATATTTGAGCGAATATTTGAGTTGAATATTATTTCCATAAATGTATTATTATATATATTATATTATTATATTACAATTCATAACATACATTGGTATTAAGATAGACGCAGTTTCCTCGTCTCGTTTAAAAAAATGCGCATACTTTAAAAAAATGTTGTTATTAAACATTTTATTGCAACTTCTTCCATTTCTTCAAAAACCAACTTTGCTCATTTCCAATAATGTCCTTTTCACGATTTAACCGTTAAACATTCGGTCTAGAAAACAGCCTTATCGTTTTTTAACTTCTAAATTATATACCTAACCTCAGTGACCCAGACTTTGTCAACTGAATCTTCTACCGCATCGTATTCTGCAACGCAGTTGTCGTGTCCTATTTTAATATCTCATAATAATTAACATAAATAGTTCCCCTTCAAGCATCTAGGGTCATAAATCTAATTACAACAACAGTCCAACGAAACTTCGATTAATGAGGGAGGGGCGGTTTAGCAGCATTATTAGATGGAAGTTCAGATGGTCTCATTTTCACATTTCCGGCCCTTTTTTGTATACAGGGTGTCTAAAATGTCCCAAGACGGTTGGATATTTCCTCAGGTGATATATTTTTCAAAAAAGTGAAGGTCATTCCTTAAGTAAATTTCAACGAGAAATTCAACTGTGACCTTTATTTTGACCTTGAAGTCAAGTGTATCAAGTGTAACGTGCAAGGTCAGTTAGAGGTTATTTGAAACTAACAATGTTTTCCAAGAGGTCAGTGTTATTCCTGAATTAAATTTCAACGATAAATTCATTGGTAAGCTCTGTATTGATCTTGGCGATGTTCTTCAAGGTATTTTCAAGGTTTTTTCCAAACAGTTTACGTTTACGTTTAGCATTACCCAGGAACAAGGACGTGGACGTAGTAAATTCCGTTCCGTTTGGGGTACTTGATTAGCATGAGTCCCCTTGCCTCTCACGTTTCAGTGAAGATGTTCGAACTGAAAACCTTGAGCTTCTTGACAAAAAGCTATGCGATTGTAAAAATGAGTTACAGCA